>VZTV01099251.1:5793-22466 GCA_013400875.1 Anhinga rufa
CCCGGCCCGCCCGGTGCCGCTGAGGGCTGGCGGGGCCGGGGCGTGTGCGCGGCGTGTGGGTGCCTCTGCGAGCGCCCCGCCACGGAGCGGGGTTAGGAGGGGTGGGCGCTTGGCGGGGGATAGGACAGGCAGAGGTGTGTCCTGGGGGGGCGGTGGGGAAGGTGAACTTCGCTTGTTTTAGCTTAGCAGTGCTACGTCATAACGAAACGGGGTATTTGTCTTGGAACAAAAGCCCCCAGATGAATCACGGTCTGCCTTGCTAGCGGTCCGTGAGGGCTATTTAGTGGTGCCGAGTTTAAGAGAAGCTAGAGGAGAGGTAATTCGGGCAGGGGGAGGTGGTGACCACCCACTCAAAGACCACCCTCTCAAGGAACGCGCCGCCTCAAAAGGTTAAGGAACTAATAGTCTCAAAATCAGTGGGCATGCGTAGTCATTTACATGGTAGGCAAAGAATTGGAACCAGTAAACTAACAGAATGGCAGTGAACGCATATTAGGTGATTAATATATTGTGTATAAATAAGTTAGTTTCTCCCAGCTGCGTGCGGGTGTGTACCTGGCGCCCTTATCTGTGCGTTTATGTAATAAAGGAAAATGCCTCAAACCTCTGTGTAAATTGGGCGACACACACCAGGTAACAAATCCCAAGCTTTTGGGACAGCAGTGGCACCGAGCAGCCTTCAAGACGTTGAGCGGCCAGCTTCCTTCTGCCCTGCGGCAAATATGAGAAATAAATAAATGCCAGGAGCTGTAGGGGGGATGTGAGCCCTGTATGGCAGGCCACTAGCAAAATACTACCTGATTTCATCAGGGCCCCACAGAGATACACTGAGTACGTGAATTCCTACTGAAAATTTGCGGTCCATTAGACTTCTGAGCATATTTGTAGTGATAGCCTCAGTTTTACAAGACGACGAAGAAGATCTTGTGTCTGCTCTCACACCAAATAGCTTAGCAAGCGCAGTGCGCAAGGGCCATGGGATTGGGTCCTGCCTCCAACGGGTCCTATCACTGTACCTTGTATATTTTCTATAAAGCATGGACAAAAATTTTCTCTTTCCGCCTTCCTGCAGTTTTTCTCTTCATGGTCCCCTAACTTTGTGGCTCCTGATTTAGTTTACAATGGTACCAAGCAACTTTCTTGGTATTTGCTATTTCTGTACACTGTGCGAGGCTGTATGTAACCTTACTTAAAACACCACTTAGTTCTGTTCACCAGACGTCCATCAAGCTGCAAAAGCTGATCTTTGGTTTTGATGCCAGTTTGACAACAGTAGTTCCAGAGATCTCAGGCTTGCCCTAGGGAGATCTTGACCTGCTGTTTCTAGATGTGACATTTGATGTTAACGCTCAGGGGTACGTGAGTTTGGTTATTCCTCTATCTTAGGTGGTCAGATGCCAAGAGGAAAAGTTTGTTCAGTATAGATTAGTATAGGCAGTTTGTTTAGTATAGAAAAGTATAGGTTAGGGGTCATTTGTTCAACAGCTGCAGTGTTACACAGATACTGAACCATAAAATTCCCGTGATTTTACTCTTTCACCAGCTACATATCTTGGTGGTTTGATATCATAACTCGAGCATTCTTGTTCACTACCTGGTCAGTTATTGGCTGTTTGGCTGAGGTAAATAGGTAGCACTTAGGTTTGCTAGAACTGTATTTCCAGTCTGGTGGATTTATGTAATGGCTCCAGCGTCAGCGGTCGATAAGCCCAGGCTCCGCTTTTAGCACAGACTGCACTTTTCTGGTGCTCTGCCTATGTTTGGGTCTGCCTGATGTTGCTGACTTAATAGCTATAAATTGCTAGCAGCGTGAAAAGGCTGGTCCTTGCAAGGTCTGTGCTACAGAACTGTGCTTGCCCGGCAGAAGGAGGGATGCTACTGAGGAGTTACTAGTTCAGCACTTTTGGCCTGTTAGGCTGATTCAGACCCACTTGTTTCAGGGCATGTGCTTTCCGAGTGCTTGTTTACTGAAGTGACATCAAGATACTGCTGCTCTGAACTCAGTGGCTTGTGTCCTCCAACATGTGAGACCGAGATGAAGCTACACGTGACAAGGTCACTGGCTCATTAACGTTTGTGGAGGAGGGCTGAATTCTGCGCTTACAATGCCTGTATAAATTGGATTAATTGGATTATTATGAATCAAAAAAGGCTATGTAATCACAGTAGCCTTCTAATTTAAAGCATGCAAACATTAATGGGAAAAGCACTACATGATTAATGTCAGTTATTATCATACCCGCAAGCAGAAGCCTCTGTGTGCAGAGAAGCGTCACACTGTGATGATCAGAAAGCCTGTTGTACTAAAGGGGTGAAAAGTTCAAGCCTCTGATCAATAAGCCCAGAGATCCAGAGAGGAAATTCGGCTGTACTCAAAGCAGCCTGTGGAGTTGGGTTTTTTTTGTGGTTTGGAGGGTTTTTTGTGGGCTTCTCTATGCTAATACAATTGATGCTTTCTGTTAGGGATACAAATGGATAGGAAAAGAAATGAGGAAAAGTATGTTGGGGAAGGGTCAAGAGAGCCACGATTCATGGTTGCATATTCAGAGTTAAGTGAGTATTTTAGGGATTTTGGCAGGAGTGTACTTCACTGCAGCTCAGTGGAGCACTGAAGAATTCACATCACTGTTCATTCAGTTTGGTTCATATGTCAGGCAATTAATTTTAACCTACCCTTACTCATATACGTTGGCTGTCCTATTATAGAGTATGTGTGTTCTAGAGAACTCCCTGAAGATACTGAACTACATTAAAAAAAAACATTTAGCAGTCCAGTAGTCTGTGCTGTAACATACAGAATTTTCCTATCTTTAAATGGGATATATATATATATATATATAATTGTTGGTAAGTGCTGACATTTTTATAGTGTTTGTTACAGTATCTTGAGTAATTGCATATAGGNCATATAGGCTTTTGTTTTATGTTTTTTTTTTTTTTTAAAAAAGACATTTTAAACTTTAAATAACTTAAGCAACACAGCCCCTGTAAAGCTATCACAATTTTCCCAAGGATTTCAAACTAGTGACAGGGTAATGCAGTTTTACAGCAATTCAGTTTCTGCGTGTTTGAAGGGAGTTACAGGCCGTAGTTAAGAGGAAAGAAGTGCCTTGATGCAACCTGTGGTAATAGCTTGGAGTAGGGAAGGATCTCTCAAATATTTCCTGGGACTGGTGGAATTTTACTCTGTTTTTGTATAAAATGACTGAGTTTGGAAAGAAAAGCCTGATCTTCACATTATGTATAATATCTCTAGTTGTGAAGCCCAGCTGCTTCTTTTATGGTGGTTTTTTTTTTTTTATTGAAGACAAATCTTAAATCATTCTTTCTGGTGGATTTTCTGATTTAAAAAAATAACATAATACCTAGAGTTTCATAAAATCAAATCTAAACAAATATTTATGGCAAGTATTTTGAATTTGGTTTGTCTTTAAGATGAATCAAAATATTTTTCTTTTCAGTCACTGTTTTTGTCTTTCTTAAATATTGTTGCCTGCAGAAGAGAAGGAAGGAAGTTGTCTAAATCTTTTAACTTTGGCTGATGTAATTAGTACTTTGCAAAACAGAAACAAACAGGTATCTTTGGTGCCTTGTTCATCTGAAATGAATAAAGTGTGTGGGGCTCTGAAAACCAGTATTTCACTTGATCAGTGTCAACTGCTTTCTTCATTGAGGAAAGTGGAAAGATGGTGAAGCTTTATATCCTGTTTTTACACACTTCGGTCCAAATGTTCAGTGCAGTTATGGATAGTAAAAATGATCCCACTCAGACTTGTTTTTCTAGAATATTACAAACAAAGCTTCTGCCAAGCTACTCCCCAAAGCAGCTGTTCAAGCCAGGAAGAATAGTGAATGCTAACCATGGTCTGAGTTACTGGATTTGGTTTAAATGCCATTTAAAAAACAAACAAACAAATAAACAAACAAAAACCAAAACACCACCCAGCAAACATTGGCATTTTGGTGCCAAAGCACGGTACTTTCACAAGCTGCACTGAAGTCAGCGTGTGCGTCCCTGTGTCACTCAGAAACCATTCTCGCACTGAGACTGAAATGTGAATTCAGTCTTTTAAGTTTAGGATCCCATTTTTAACTTTTATATGTAAATTATTTGCAAAATTCTTATCATTCATGTTCAAAGAATCCCATAAACACATGTTAATTTTGCATGTTATATTAATAAATAGGCTTTGAACCATTTCTCTCCTGTCACCTGGAAGCTCCAGTGTGAGGAATGAGTTTTGTGGAGCCCTTGAAAAGAAGGGTGAGGAACAGGAGCCTGGCTACATTAATGTAAAAATCTGGTGTAAGGTCTTTGTATCACTAAAAACATCATCCTTGCCCCCACCCTCCAGCTGTGCTTGACAGCAGCTGATATTAAACCGGATCATACGATCAATGGAAGCAAGTTTTGTTCAGGAAGTTTTGCAAAGACTATGTGAAAGGCAACTGCCAAAATAGTATAAATAGACACATATATATGAGTATAAACACATGGAAGTATATGAAAACACAGAAATGTATATAATTTTATAAACATGTGTGTGTGTGTGTATGAGTTGAAGCCCATAACTACAGATGTGACATTATCTTTTTCCTCTGGTCCCCATGATGCTTAAGACTGGAAGTCTCCCAAGCACCTTTCCAAGATGGAGCGCACAGCAAGATGTTACGTGAGCAGACTGTTCTAGTCTGCTTCCCTTTTTCTCTCATTCTTTCCTGTTCATACACACAGTCTCATTTACTATTTTTTCCCTCCTTCTACTTTTTTTGCAGAATGACTTTCAGGTCTTTCTGTTTCCTGTTTTAAAACCATATTTTGAATGAAATATTAAAAATGCCACTTTGAAAGACAAGCAATCTGTGAATTCTGGTTTACATTTACACTTTGGTGAATTTAAAACAAATGTGTTTCCTATAAATGCAAGTTTATTCAAACATCTGGGGAAGATGTGAAATTTCCTCTATTATTTTTTCATGCATAAAGTGTTTGAGAAAAAAAGAAAAAATTAAAGCTCTGCCACTACAGGTCAGCTCTTTACCTGAGGACCAAGGAACTTCTGCATCATTTGATACACAAGCCATTTACAGCAAACCGGTTGCTAATTGCCATGACGGGAAGGAAAATGACTTTTATCTTTAGAGTTGTGTCCTTGTATTCTGCCTGCTAGCAGTTTGCGTTCAGATGATCTTCTTGCAGTTGCTGCCACTGCTTCTAGCCAAACATGTTAGGGAACAGGCAAGCCTTTGTACACGTCCACAATTTTGTTTTAGATGAAAAACCCAGACAAGAAACTGCACCATCCGTTCAATCAAGCAAACAGCAAAAATTGGATCAGTGTGAAGACACAGCATCTCAAGTAAGCTTTTAGACTTCACTGGTTGCCTGGAGGATTAGAGCTCTCTGCAGAACATACTGAAAGGTCACCACCTCACTGCTTTTATCTACTGCAGTTAAATGTGAAAAATAAAGTGACTTGCATCTTGTTGCAGTTCAGTGCCAATACTTTATGGGTCTTCCTGTTCTGTAATGTGAACCAAGAAATGATGACTACATGGATTCGGTCGTAAACCATAATGATAAGACACCCCCTGAACATATGGCAGGAAAGAGACATAGAATTTTACATAGAGTCATTAATCTTCAAATTTGAAAGTAAGACAGGCTTCACAGTAAAATAAAAATGCTCTGCATTTGGCCAAGATAAACCTTTTGTTCTTGGAGTGAGAAGGAAGGGACTTCTGTTAGGGAATGGATGCAGCCTTCTTGTGGGAGGAGTAAGAAATGCCATTTTTTTTCTCCACTTGGAGGGATAAGTAGAAAACAGCATATAAAATTAAATGAAATTAAGTGGAATCTTCAGGAGAATGGGTAAAAGGGAAAATTGGGAAGGAGACAAAATTACTCTTGAAATAGGCCTTTGAGGTAATTTAACTTAATTGAATCTCTGAATCCATTGAATATTCAGCATGAAAATGAATCCATTGCTCTTAAACTCTTGCTCAGTTCATTAGTTCATTCTTCCCCCTTGGTTGTTAAGCTGCTCCTCCCCATGACTCCAGCCTGATTACTAAATCACTCCACAAGGTAGTGAAGTGCTCCAAATTTTGGTTCCCTAAGACTGGCCTGCTTCATCTTGTTGAGTGATCCTGAGGTCTGCGAGTAAGGTGCTCGGTTTGAAAGGATCTGGGTATATGATTAGGAAGTAGTGGTACACAGGGGAGAGGAACGTTAGCTACCAGAAATCAGTTCATAATTGAGATGCTGCAGTCTATGATTTACTTGAAAGATTCAAAGTTATCGCTTCGTTAGTCGCTTGCAGCAGCGTAGGTTTGGAATTATGCCCTTAACGTCAGCAAAGTTATAAAGCAACGTGTCCAATGTGAGTGGACAGTGACCTAGTTACTGCTGTTGGGAACAGAACAACGTAGAGCAGTAAAAACTTTCTGTTCACTTTAATGGTGCTCATGCAGGGTGTGAATGGCAGTGCTTCTTATTCAGGAACATCTTTGTTTCAAAAGAGAAGTGTCTTCTTTCAACTGGATTGTTTTTGAACTCCTTACAGTGTGACTGCTTCTTGAAATATTTTCAAACTGAAGTGAGTGGAGTTGTTCTGCTGCACCAGGTAAAAAGATAAACAACTCAGGTTTGGCACTATTAGGTTGCATCTGCAGTCTATCATATTCTAGAGACATTAGATGATGTACTGAATCGTGGAAGTAGCAGCCTTTAAATGTCTCATCAGTTTGGGAGTGAAAAGAAATAGGGGACATGTGGGATTTGTGTTTTTGTTTTAGTTGGATATGAAGATGGAGACAGAAGCAGAGTTACAGCAGATTAGCAGTCCAGATACCAGCAAAGGAAACATATTTAGCTAAAGTTATTCTTAAATATTTACTGCATGATAATGTGAACTATGTATTATCTGCAGATGGCTCATAAATGGAACTGCCCTGAATTGTGCCAAGCCAGTACTGGGAACAAGGAGCTTAAAAGTACTTCATTAAGATTGCAGTCTCAATTCATGTAAGTGTGAATCATAATTTCTAAAGAAGAGTTTAGTGCCACAATCACATAGTACTTACCTGGCTGGAGGATTTGTCCTTTGTCTGTTTTGAATTGCAAAGAAGGCAGGAAGAGAAAGGATGGTCCTGCCATGCAGGGAATTGATTTCTAGCCCAGAGGGACTGAATTTTATTGCTTCTCCTGACATCAAGCACCTAGCAATGCTAAGCAAATTGCTTAAAGTAACTTGGTTACCTGTTGCACATTGCTAACTATCTGCTCTGAGAACCCAGGCAGTCAGGTTTCTGAGGTACTGAGCACTTAACAGCTCTAGCTGAAATCAAAAGGAGCGATGCTCTGAACCCCCGTAAAATCTTATACGCAGATAAGCAACCTCACAAGTCAAGCTGCACACATCCAAAATGAGCACTTAGAAAAAATAGACACCTTTTACCTTTCCCTCTCCATAGTTCAGCTCTCTGGTAGTAAAATCAGAAATGCTTAATCTCATAGCAGTCTACTATTTCTGAAGCAGTTGGAAGATATTGTGGTGCTGAGCACTATGGAGGATCCTGTGAGGAAATCTGATCACACCTCCAGAGCAGGACTTGAATACTGTTCAATAAACAAGGCCTACAGCTACACACTGAGCAATGTAGAGAAAAGCAATGACACCACCATTGCGTAGCTGTCTATCTCGTGTGCTTAATGAGACAGTCCTGAAGGAAGAATGGCCCAAGAATGCATAATTAAAGGCTGTAACCTAAATGACACACTCAAAAAGGCTGCATTAAGGTTACAAAGGCAATGTGACTTTGGGCAATTTCTAGCATATAGGTGCTCGAATCTGTATTCTCAACATTCTTTTAACATGGATTTTTTGTCAGTAATTAATATTAAGCTCTGCTCTACTCTTTAGGAAAAGTAACGGTGCATTGATTTGAGGAGATGCTGCATATATCCTCATTGAAATGCGGGCACTATGGAAGAGTGGACAAAGTCTATTTTATTCCCCTGAGTTTGCAGGTTGAGGTTCATCTGTGTTTAACACACAATTCACACCCTGCCTGGACGCGGTCCTGTGCCCCCTGCTCTAGGTGTGCCTGCTCACGCAGGGGGGCTGGACAAGATGATCTCTTAAGGTTCCTTCCAACCCCCACCGTTCTGTGTTTCTGTAACACTGCTGTTGTTTAGCACAAACTTTGGTTAGGCTACTGGGACTGGTCGTGGAAGAAGTTGCCATGGGTTCTTCAATGAGCAGTAGCAGACATGAGTTTGTACATGAAACTAGGCATAGACCTAGTTTACTACTAGCTAAATCTAGTAGTATTTTGCTAAATAGTTTTATATTTTATCATGCTTATAACATTTTGTAACATCAGCTTGGGGGAACATGTCTTCCAACCCTGCAAAGCAGTGACTTCGCTGAAATTACACAGATGTTGCATCTACACATATATTTGCAACTGAATACTTCTTAAAATGACTTGTAGGCTTAGGTCAAATTATTTTACTTGACCATCAGCATCACTGCAGTTTGTTCAGCAATTCTTTGCAAATATCCAGTACAGGTACTGGTCAGCCTGATCTTTATTTTTTCCAAGCTGTTCTGTGCATCCAGGTTCCTCTGTTGCATTTGTCAATGCATTCAAGAAGTTTGCTGTTTTCACAGCTCAGGCAATAAGAACATAGTGGAGGCAGGGAGGAAGAAAGCAGCTTCCTAAACTGTAGTCATTTTATTACATAAAAAAGTGATTAAAGCATCTGCTTTAGTTTTCCTAATAAGATGTTGCAAATCTGATACAGCTAGAACAGTTCAAGACTTTTTGAAGATGGGAAATAGTGTCTTTTCCAACAAAACTGCCATTTGTTTATTGAAGAAAGTTAGTTTCTTATAAAAACAGCTAACCAAAGAATGGTTTGTTCCTTACTATGAGACACAGCAATATTTTTTTAATACCTCTGTGAACTTTCCATAAACTTTTACATGACAGCTTCAGCAGCAACCCTGACTTCACATTCACATGCCTCCTCCTCCTTCATCCTCTAGCCAATGATTCCTGCCTTCCCTTCCCGTGCCCCAGGCTGCAGCAGGTTACCTCTTGAAGTGGGCTAACGTACCCTTTCGGTTTTGTTTGGTGATCTGTTTCTGTCCCAGATCGGTACCCTGGCAAGATCACCCGTGCCTTGTATCGAAAGGCTTCAACTTCAGTTTGCTTTAAACAGAAGAAGGTCCTGATTTTAAAGTGTTTTCTGATTTTAAAGTGTCAGGCGATGCTGGTTCAGTTTGCAGGACAGGTGATCCTTTACATGTTACTTCAGTTTTTCATTTTGTTGCTGGAGAAGAATGTACTTGCAATTAAATGAAATTTAAAAGTAATTACAATCAACCACACCACCAGATGGAGCTTCTTTTCTGCCTTTCCTGCTGAAGGTGCTGAAACCGTGGGACTGAATTCACTGGGACTGTGGGACTTAACTATATTTATAATCAATAAAATAGAAAACTTTTTTTTTTTTTTTAACTTCTGGTGATGCGGGACTGAGCACCCCTGCATTCATATATGGCTATTTCAGTGATCTTTATTTGTATACTGCTAATGATGGCTATTATGCCAGTCCTTTGCTTCTGCAGGGTTAGGCTGTATCATGCAGTCCTGTTCCTCATTGATGCACTTGAGTGTTTTCAAATATAGCCTTCCTTGTTAGAATGGTACAGTAATATTAAAGCAGCATGTATTTCTGCTTTTTTTGTTCCTACCATAAAACCTATTAACATTCTTTAGAAATGCAAATCTCTCTTTGTTCAGACCACTACGTATTTTATTCACTGAAATTCAACTCGGAAGTCTTCTTTCATGCTTTTAGCAGTATTCTGTTGTGTTACAGATACCTAGTTGCTGGTATATATGTACGTCAACTGAAGTTATGATGTTCATAAGTCATGAGAATCAATGTAAATGACTGTGATAAACATTCTCTCTTGTACAAGATCTTCTGTTGGGTACCTGTTGAACTATCTACTGTCATAGCTTAGCAATTGAGAACAAACTGTAACTGAGGCAGTTCTGGGGAACTGCACAGAGACAGGGTTGCGTTTATACCGTGTTTGGTGGTTTGGAAAACTACACATTCAAGCAAACAATTTTTAACGTAGGGTTTATACAGCAAGATTACTTGGAAAGCCTGTTGCTGTGTTTCAACCCAAGTGAAAGAAGTGAGACTGACGTACAACTTACCCGGTTGTGACTGCTGGACTGAAAAGGTTGGCCTGCATTTGCCAGGAGTTGTTAGAACAGGCTACATTACACAATTCTATTTTCCCAAAAGACGGGGGGTATCTGAGCTGATGCGGCCAGGTTACCATTCAATTATGCCACGTCAAACGTGACTCTAAAGACCAGCGGAGGCTTTGCCAGCCGACGTCATGAAGGTCTTTCTGACCAGCTGGCCAATTCTGTTGTCGTAGGAGAGTCCAGATGAGTTCATGCCGCTATTGATTTTGAGTAAGCCACACGCCTTGCTGCTTGTGAAAAAGACAAACACAAAAATACCACACAGAATTAATGTGGGTACAAGTTCATGTCATTTTCCATTTTCATGTCTCCTTTCCAATGGGCAAAAATCTAATGCCTTAGAGGGGAAAAAAGGGGAAAAAACCCTCATGCCTCAGACGTCTAATGTTCATGTGCTAACAACTCAAAAAGCTGTTTTAGAGATGTGTTGTTTTGACTTTTATGATTTATATACTTCCTAGGAGTTAATTTTGGAGGGTATTTCAAGCATTTGGAATTTTGCAGTGTCCTTAGTCAAGAGGTAAAAGCATCTTCTGTCTGAATGAATTTCCCTACAGAGTTCTAAGGAGACATTGGTTTTTGTTTTCCAGAGGCAGTCTGCTAGGTGGCAGGGCAGGAGCAAAATCCAGCATTTTAAGAAAGACAGCAAGGAAAAAAATATTATTATTTTAATTGCCCAGCAACAGTTTTGGTGGTAGAATGCCCTTTATATCAGACTGCTCTGGATAAGACGGAGCTTCTTTCTCACTGAAGTCCAAAGCAATATAAAAGCATAATGTAGGGCAAGAATATTTTTCCTAGATTGCTAAATAAAAAACATACATAAACATAGAACTTTTATATGCGAGAACCTGGATCCTAGTATTCATCAGAAACCTTTGACAGAGACATGGTTCTGCAACCTTCTGAAGATCCATGTTAAGACAAAATACTATAAACCCAAACCCTTTTCAACTCCTATGCCATGAATAAATTTTGGAAGCTGAAACAACTTTTCTCACTGATAATCTGAGCTTGCCCTTTCAAAGACTGTCTATTTGGGTCAAAGTGTTGAAATTCTGCAATAAGTCTCTCTATTAGGATGGCAGCTCATATATGGGTTTTTAATCATAATATGATTTACTGATTAGAAGTTTGACAATGACTTAAGATTTTCAGTGTATCACAGGCACCCTCAGCAAGTTTGCAGATGACACCAAGCTGAGCGGTGCAGTTGACACACCAGAAGGATGGGATGTCATCCAGGGAGACCTGGACAAGCTGGAGAGGTGGGCCTGTAGAACCTCATGAGGTTCAACAAGGCCAAGTGCAAGGTCCTGCACCTGGGTCGGGGCAACCCCCGTATCAATACAGGCTGGGGGATGAAGGGATTGAGAGCAGCCCTGCGGAGAAGGACTTGGGGGTACTGGTGAGTGAAAAGCTGGGCATGAGCCAACAATGTGTGCTCACAGCCCAGAAAGCCAGCCGTATCCTGGGCTGCATCAAAAGCAGTGTGGGCAGCAGGGCGAGAGAGGTGATTCTGCCCCTCTGCTCCGCTCTGGTGAGACCCCCCTGCAGCGCTGCATCCAGCTCTGGAGCCCCCAGCACAGAAAGGACATGGACCTGCTGGAGCGGGTCCAGAGGAGGGCCACAAAGATGATCAGGGGGCTGGAGCACCTCTGCTATGGAGACAGGCTGAGAGAGCTGGGGTTGTTCAGCCTGGAGAAGAGAAGGCTGCGGGGAGACCTTATTGCAGCCTTTCAGTACTTAAAGGGGGACTATAGGAGAGATGGGGACGATCTCTTTAGCAAGGCCTGTTGTGACAGGACAAGGGGTAATGGTTTTAAACTAAAGGAGGGTAGATTTAGACTGGATATAAGGAAGACATTTTTTACAGTGAGGGTGGTGAGACACTGGCACAGGTTGCCCAGAGAGGTGGTCGATGCCCCATCCCTAGAAACATTGAAGGTCAGGCCAGACGGGGCTCTGAGCAACCTGGTCTAGTTGAAGCTGTCCCTGCTCACTGCAGGGGGGTTGGACTAGATGGCCTCTAAAGGTCCCTTCCAACCTAAACCATTCTATGATTCTATGACTCTATATAAAAAGTTTAGATAAATGTCTTAAAAATCACAGGTATTAAACCAAATCTTGACACCTCTAAGAGCCACAAGAACCAAGCTACACTTCTGAAATCTTAGTGAACGGCAAGTTTTTGTGCAATGTGGTTTTGTCACAGTTAATGCAAACTCTAGTCTGAATTTAGTGTTTGTTTGAGCACTTGGAACCTTTTCCATACAATTTCAGCAAAAAAACAGAAAGCAAAAAAAAAAAAGATTAAACCTTTGTGCCATTGCTATATATTTACTTGTCACAAAGAATGAGCTTGATTTTATACCAGATGCAGAGGAATCTTGGACCTATGGAAATCATTTATGGAACTCCACCTTCGAAGAGGTTAGCATTTCGCCCAAATGAAGGGACCTTCCTTGCCTTATTGCCAAATACTCAGTATTAGTAATTGAAAAGGATATTCCACATCATTACGGGAAACCCACCATTGCTGTAATTCAGGAAAACCGAATAAACATATTTTCATCTATTTAAAGTAATCTGTACATCCCATAAGGAATGTCAGATGCAAGTCTGCTGAGAGACAAGACAAAATACACAGCAGACATCTCTGAAAGTGATTGTCTGAAAGACTCAAAGCTATAAAGGATTTTGCTCGCTGAGCGTCCTGCAGAAATTAGGTTTAAATCTTTGGATTTAAGATTTGGAAACTAAACCAATCACTTCCAAATATTTGTTTCCATTTCAGTACGTTTTCCATTACAGGTGTAATGCATGCCTGTTTGGAGTACAGCTGCTCGGTTTTCCTGCATAAAGAAGAAAGTTAGGGCTGGTAGTCTAACCTGAATAATTTCTAGTCAGACTATATAGAGCTACCAAGTCTTTCATTCAGTGTTTGACCATCCTCACAAACATAGTAAACTGAAATCCTATCCTTATCAAAAATACAGAGAAGCTAGAATTTCCCATCGGAGAGGGAGCATATATATATATATTTTTTTTAACAATTGAGGAGGCTATTAATATCCTCCCTGGCATTTTTGTACGAGACAACTGTTAAAATTGAGATGAAGAACTACATGATTTTCAAAGTGAAGCAAGAAGATCGCTCAGAACAAATGTGGCTAGAATTTGAGATAATCCCTGCATATTTCTAAATCCCTGTAAATTGTGTAATATTCCTTCCTTAGTAGTTATTAGTCGATCACTTTTTCTGATCACAGGAGATTTTCTTAGAAAGACTTGAGTGGGGAATTGGAGAGATCTGGCATATTTGAACTAGGCACATCCATAAATAGAACGCTTTCCTCTTGGACTACCTGGAAGATCTGCTAGTTTGGGATTTGAAGGTGGGAGCCGCTATTGAAAGTGCAGAAAAAGAAATGATGAGCAGCATTTGAATGGGCTTCTGGATTAAATTATGTGGTTGAGCTGAAGCCACAATATCCCCCAGTTATCTGACTCTGGGTGTCTGCAAAGAAGTATTTTCATGTTCATTTTGTGTCCAAATGATGACAACTATTGATTGAAGCCGCTTGACCGATTTATTAAATTGCACATCAGATAGAGCTCCAAACCCAAGCAGCAAACCAAAACCTTGGACCTAACAAGTCCCGAGAAGTACAGAGCCATTCACTCACAGTCAGAATTGAGAAGGCAATACCATGGGTCGCTTACCAGTGATTTGCCCCTTCATATTTCGTTTATGTCATTCAGTGGCCATTTTAGGATGCAGATGCTCCTGCAAGATGTGTGTGTTGAATGCAGGGTGGCGACTAGAGGGACGAGGTGAGTAGCTGGGTAGCAAGGAGGGGGGAAATTAAAGAAGAAGGTGCTCTGTTGATCCCATATGTAGTTTATGACCTTAAATGTAACTGGTCAAAGCTCAGGGAATGCAAAAAGCCTCCTGACTGCGAATCTGCTGTCTTGTCTTTTACTAGGAAATCCCTCCAACTTTTATCTCAACATTTTCACTGATAACCAATGAGGTAAATAGTACTTAGAAGCCTGAGAACCTGGTTGCTCTGTTCTTTTAAGAGAATCCATTTTGAAATACTTAAGAGACAACACTAAACACCTCCTTAACTAATGTCCACTGGCACAGGTGCTTAAGATCAGTTGAACATCTATTGTAAAGGTTTATCTGATTTTAAATTTCTCCCTTTCAGAAGGGTAGCAATTGATTGCCACTAAACTTCCCTTTGTCCCACGTCCCACTTCCCTTTGTATGCCCTTAATTGCCTGATTTTAATTCTTTTCATGCAATATGGAGTCCTGCTGCCTAAGTGCTTTAGCTTAATTTCTGTGAACGGTAGTCCTTTTTGCAGGCCTGTCTCCCAGAGTTATGGAATATGTAAGAAATGCATATTAATTGCTACAATATTACTTAACTTTTATCAATATTTACAGTAAGTTTCTCTTCTTGCTGTCCCTTATTTTGCTTGAACCTTTCACATTCCTCTGTAATTTCTAGTAGTCCAAATGGCTTTGCCTTATCAGCAAATGGCACATTTTTTCCCTTTGCTGCCTAAAACATTTGTTAATGATTTGGCAAGCCAAGGAAGCATGCGTTAGTGGAATAAACACCACGAAAGGAAGTAAGGGCTGATTTCTTCACTTCTGTTTTCCTCACCATAAAAATAGATACTGCTTTGAGAAAGAAGTAGTGTTTTATTTTACTGAAGGAATCTTGACAATATTGTAAGCACCAAGCACCGTTACCTATGCATCATCTATTCACTTTTCTCCTTTCCAACTTGGTAATTTGGGGTGCCCCAAGCCTCAAATAGGCGGGTCAGGAGGTTTTATTTCCAGGCACAGGTAAGAAAGTGCCTGCATTGCAGCCTGTTTTCATCAAAGCAAACGCTGATGGGAGAGTGGCCCAACATTGTCGTCCGCTGCTCTGTTACAGCCACGGGCAGGTCCGGGGCGATGGTGAAAGCAGGTGAAACCGGTGCCCTCCCTGCCAACAGTCGTGTGTACCATCCTTCCCCTCCTTCTTGCGCTGCATCGCAGACCTCAGCTGAATAACTCGGGAGCATGCTTTGTGGTTTAGTACCATTAAGTTGAGGCTGCCTGGTTCAAAGAGCCCAAAGGGTGTCACACCAGCTCGCTTGGACGGGAACAGGAGAAGGAACGCTGCTAGGAACAGCTCAGCCAACAGCCTGGCGCGCTGGCAGCTTGCAGCGGCGTGGTGCTGACGAGCAGCTGACCGCAAACTGGTACTCGTCATGTTTTCCATTAGCACAGCTGGTGCCAGCGAGAATGTTTGCCCTTCGTTCCTCTTCTTACAATGCTCTAGGCTGAACTACTAACAGATGTCAAGCGCGCGGCCAGAAGCTCGAGGGGTCGGGTTATTTGGCACGTCTGAGTAACTGTTGGCTGTTCACCACTTCGGTCAAGGTGCAGTAGGAGCACCCTCACAGCAGTGCCTGCTAAGGAAACTGCTTCGTGACGTCGCTGCTGCTTCGACATTCACTCCTCTGCACACCCAGTTGGACTGCACCGGATTCACTCACGGTGGGAGGCTGCTTTTTGGCAACGAGACTGATGCTAAAAATAAAACAAACTATGCAAAACAAACAAAAAACCCCCTCTGATAAATCCTTAATGGGAGCGTGTTACTTCAGAAAGTACCGTGTTATTTGCACGTGCTTTTTACTGTCTCCTCTATGAGAAAAAAGAATGGAGGGAAGTTTAATAATGTAATATTTTTGCAATCACCTGTGCAAATCACCCCCAGACAACAGCAGTGGCACAAAGCGTAGAGTGAAGTCTGGAAAATCTCAGCTATGGATCTCACCGTACTAATGAAAGTATCTTGTTGTGAGGCTGCCGTTTACTACACATCATGCTCAGAAAATAAAACTGAGGAGGATTCTAATCTGTTTAAATCTGTTTAAAAGGTAAAGCCTGTATTCTGTTTTCCCACCGTGACTTTTTGTTAAGCAGAAGCTTTGAAGACAGCCTGGCCTTCAGAAAGGGGGGCATGTGCACACGTGTGCGCCGGCTGGGCCCTTGGACGCGGTTTCCCACAAGCGGAGTTTAAAGCTGGTACCGAGTGCGGGTAAAAACCGGTCACGGCGAGGCGCTGCAAAATGCATCCTGCTTCGGCAAGTGAAAGCCTTCCGCCTTCCTCTCGCCTTCGGGGTTTTGCCCCCGAGTTCAGCTCTCTGAGCTTTTCCCCGCAGTGAGGATGGGTGGGAACCAGTTTCGGCGTGGCGGCTGCCGGGTGCCACACGGCCTCCGCTGCCCCGGCGGCCGGCGGGCGGGACCGGCGCTGCTGACCCCGAGCGGGCGGGGGGCGGCCCGGGGGGGCGGCC
>VZTV01099358.1:1195-12597 GCA_013400875.1 Anhinga rufa
TCATTGGTAAGTCATGCTAACTCAGTCTGTTTTGTTCATTATGTCTGCTCCTGCCTCGATGGGTTAAATTAACTTTCTATATAATCATGACCATGCTGTAGTTTAGAATTAAGTTCGAGTGAGCTCTTTTCAACAGTTGAAATAATTTCACAGGCTCCATTATCAAAATTTTCCTCTGCAAGGGTAGTGTTTTATGTGTCTCCTGAGTGTCCTATAAACTCCTAGTATTAATAGTGTGTTAGTGGTGATATTGATGCGAGATAGCATGGTTACTGCATGTGCTGTTACAATGCTTTAAGACTGTAAACCATTTTTAACTGTGTTCTTTGCAAGGCTAAGTCTTGATAGTGTAATATAGCACTGCTAATTATATTGATCTAATTAATCTAATTAAATTGCAGCTAGATATGTTGTACATGTCATTTGTCTATATTAACATTATGTAAACCTATTCTGCTTGTCTGTGCATTTTATATACAATTCCTCTTTAGCATTTGACCAGGAAAGCGATTGTATGCCTCCTGCATCTCATACTGGTAGGAAAGAGATGTGGTGATCAGGTGGTTTATGAGATGAGGAAAGCCTGACTGTTTTTTAAATCTGGTTTTGTTTGAAGAAACAAAGGATTTTCTCTTCCTGGAGCTTAGAAAATGTCTTCTCTGCTACCTTGTTTGTTTATACCATCTTTGACAAAAACACACCTTATTTTTTCAGAATTTATATACATCACTTTCAACATGTAAATAACAAACCAAAGGGTGCAGAGTCGCTTTTGCTGGAGCAAGGGAAACATAACTGCATTGCTCTGGTATTTCTCTTTTATGTGGAAGAGAATGAGTATGAGGAAAATTCACTCCTAAGGGAGCAGGTACCTTCCTCCTGCTGCTCCCTACCGCTGCTAGTTCTGCCTTCCACCAGCTGCTCCAGAGGAGATGCCTTAGCAGAGAGGCCAGCAGCTGATGAAACAGCAAATCTTTGACTNCATTGTGGTTGTAGTAATGAAGGGTAATGTAAGCAGATGGTATCTCTACCCTCCTCCTAACACAGGACACACACTTGAATGTCATCCAAACTCACCCTTCTCCTGGGTTTTCTTTTATCATCAATTAAATCAAAGCAAATATTCCTTCGGCATGAACTGACTTTCCAGACTTCACATAGTTTTAGCTTCTTGTCTTTAATTCAGAGACACTCCACCGTTTCCTATGATCCCTGTCTGGCATTAGGAAGACACACTTGGTTTGGTTGCTATTCTGAGTTCGCTGTGTCACTCTGCAGAGTCATGGCAGACTGCACCACGTTAAAGGAAGAATGTGACTATTTTCTTCCACGTCAGCCTCCTGCAGCAATTAGTGCTGTCCCTGCTTAGTTAACCAAATCTGTTGAATGCTAAAAATATACAACACTGGGCAGGTTAGGTGCCTGAAGGATGGTTGAATACTGTGTTCAACTGTCTTGATATTAAATTTATTTGTATTTTTAAAGATTAAAATGAGTAAGATAAAAATGTTTTATTTGTCTTTAATTATGATGTAGGATTTTTTAAAAACTGCAGTAGATATTTTAGGCCAGGTTTTGCTGCTGCTCATATGGAGAAGTGAATGATGCTCCTTTCTGCAGCTGACCACTGTCTTGTTGATGAAATTGCCCTCACATTTCTAATGTCAGGAAAATGGAGTGACAGAGGGAAGGGGAGTAAGAAAGATATTTTTAAAATCTGATTTTCCTTTGTGCAGTGTAAGAAGAACTAAAACACTGGTTTCTTCAGCTTCCTTTTGTAAACAGCTTTAGTTTACGTAAAACATTTAAAATCAATTTTCAATTCTGATTAATATAGCTAGCTAACTATGGTTATAATTATTTTCCAGGTGAAACAGTTTTCAATTTCCAAAGAAATGAAGTCAGGAAATCCACCTGGGCTTTCAGTAGTAATCTGACAAGATTCTAGAAAGACGCCTTGTTTTATGTGCTTGGACAAGAAAGAAGTAGTATGAATCCTTTTCCTTTTGTGTTACCTCCCTTTCTCTAGATGGCATAGGGCAGGACTCCACAAGTCAGAAAATTTAAAATTGAAAGTCTTCCATAGATGGTTTTTTCCCCTTTGCTCTAAGGTCTTTTAGACCATGTAGAAGTCACATGCACAGCAAAGACAGCAGCTGTAATCCTACAGTCTACCTGTTTGTGGTGCGTATATATTGAATATGTGATGGGGGACTGGAGTTTGCTGTTTAAGGCTTTTGCTCAGGCTGACACATGGCAGAGAGATCAGAAATAGTCTAAAAGAGGAAGACATAAAAGACGAAGAGCTCCATAGATGACTTGCTGAAGTCAATAGAAATACCCTCAATGGTGTCAGTAGACTGGAAGTCAGGCCCTCTTTGAGAGGGATGGCATTAATATTTCTGAGAAAGTGAAATCCTGGGGGTCTGCAGAAGAGAAGAACAACAACAAGCCTGAAGGGACTTTGGAGCAAAGCCAGCAGAAGCTGCTGTCATCTCTATCCTGCTGTCCTTTCTTGAACTTGGCACAATCAGCTGATCTACATGAATGTGAAGTTTTTATGGCACTGGTTATAATTGGTAGTGATAGCAGCACGACTGAACGAGACAGCACATTGTATGAAAACAGGTTGAAGGGAGGATGGGATTCAGTTATAAAATCTTAAAACTCATTTAATCAGAGCATTTTTTTTGCTAATCAGAATATTTTCTGTGAATCTTGGAAACCGCAGACTCTGATCACAAACCAGAGAGTATGAGAGGGTCTCATTCATAAGTGCTTTATCTTCTCAGGAACAAGTCGATAAGCCTTTATTGTTTAATTTTTCTTTCTTGGGAACTGGGCAGCTGACATTTTTTCAAAGTCCCTTAATTTGTAGGGGACTTTGTGGGAGTCACAAAACCCCATTAACTGTATTTTTCATCTGGCTTTAGGAGGAATATATTTTAAAATGGTAAAAGAAAAAGACTTTGAACAGCTTCTGATAACTCACAGTTTAAGCATGGCTATAAAAAGAAAATGAAAAGGCAATTAAAAATGGAATATTTCTTTCTTCAGTCTCCCCCCCAACTGTAATTTGTCACTATTTCTTGTAGGCAGGCAGAAGGATGAGGCTAGAGAAGACTATTTAACACTGCAAAGCTGGCTCCTATAAAGCACCATAACTTGGCATTAGAGTGGGGGACTAATTTTTTAAAATTTGTATTATCCCCCCCAAAAAGTCCTGAACAGTGGTTTTTTTTTTATTTCAAAATCAGGAAAGAAATGAAAAGAATTTCATTGATGTCTTAGCAGCACTAGCTGGAGTCAGTGAGGGTAATAAGAAGCCATATTTCTTCAGATTCGGTTCTTGACTATAGGTACCCAGAAATCCCCTCATGATGTGTGAAGAACCAGAGAGTCAACAAAAGTGTGCTTGAAACACTTGCAGTGTCCATATCTGTGCATGCAAACTGACATTTACTCTTCTGTAAATTCATTAGTGAACAGATGTCAGGAGTTTCTCTCTTGTCCCTCATCTGCAGAGGGCAGAGTTGCTCAGATGGGTTTCATTGCAGACTCCCAAGCCACCAGAGACAGTCACCTCTGCCAGGAGAGAAGTTTTTGTGCTGACCGTACCCATCCTTACAGAAATTACAGCTCTGCTAGGGGGGAAGGGGCTGGGGGGATGTGCTGCACCCAGCCCAAGGAGGACCTATGTCTGTACCCCTTGCCTAGGCAGAATGGCAACAGGGGCTGGCTTCCACACCAGGGCAGTATAGCCATAAGGCCCCAGGTTTTCTTGACTGGCTTTTCCAACAGTACTGTGAGGTCTGCATAGATATTTTGGGTGAAATAAATTTTTGTATGCTGCTAAGCAAACGTAAAATAGTATCATTATTTAAAAGGGTGCTGAAAGCCATTGACACTCTCTCTTGTGTGTATACATGTAAAGTTGTACTTATTTATCACAAGTGTTTATAAAACAGCCACCACTATATCATCCAAGCTCAAGTTTGTGAAAAGTTCACAAGTCCATATTTCACATGAGCCATATGCTGAGCTGAAGGCACATAATTTACAAACCTTTTAAGCGATTGTGTTACCAACAATTCACATTTCTGCTCTCAAGATAAAGTCCCAGCCCATTCCATCTGATCAGCATCTTATTCTTCAAGCAGGTGTCATGGTTTCTGAATTTTGTCCAGATGGCAGCTGATGTGGAATGAGAGACTGAGTGAATAAAATCAAATGCTGTGAGAAGAGCCGGTGAGCCTTTGCTCCTTGAGATACTGCTAGTAACAATAGATTTAATGCAGCCATTGTTCATAAGCTATGAGTTTATTAGAGCTAAATGGTTAGGATTATCTCATCAAATTATAAGAATCAGAGAAAGTGATTGAAAATACCCCCTTAAACATATTGCATTTGGTTCTAGTTCATCAGTATTTTGCAGTTCATGTCTTTCAGTGGTATGTATGCATACATATATCTGTTCATGTGCAGAGCTGGTTCAACATTCGTTCTTCCCAATATACCTTTGATCTGTTGAAAAGCAACAGCAAAGCTTGTAGGCATGGTACTGAGTGCAATGAAAGTTTGAATATATGTGTGTGCAAGAAAGGATTGGTCCAGTGGGCTGTCTCAGGGAGCGTATAACTGCTAATTGGACCTGTGAGGGTCAGCAATTACCTCTAAGAAATTCAGACCCCCTGGCAGAGCCACCTTTATCCATAAGCCATCTTCCAGAGCTGCACACTGTAGCCAGGCAGGAGCCCTATGAGCACAGGGCAGAGGCGAGGGGTGCTGCGTCCTCCCTGGGGAGACCTGCAGCCCTTCCCCATCCACCCGTGTGTGAGACAGGACCCTGCCAACTGATGCCCAGCTCCATCTGTTAATAAGTATGAAACCATGCTGTATGTACCTCCATACTGATAGTGTTAGGTTTGATCTAACCCATCTAGCCCATCGGTGGTATGGGGATCCCAGGTATAAATGCTGTACATGCTGCCTCACCCAAAGCTGAGCAGCCTAGAAAGTGAGTCGTCAGGAGCTACTTCGCTCTTGGTCTCCATTTCTGTCACCTGGGTGTTTGCCTGCAGAAAAATCTGTATCTTTGAGTTGCCTCTCAGAGAGGCTCTTATTATGACACCGGTGGGCAGAGCCCTTCACAATTTGTAAAATAACCTGCTGCCATGTCAGATTAGGTTATGTGCCATCAAATTATTTAAATCTTCACAGTTACATTTGTTCTACAGGCATGCGCTCCCTCTCTCTTGAGACTAGCATTTCTCCACTTTTATGAATACTTTCAGATCTTTTTTTTTTTATTTTTTTTAGTGGCAAAATCAGTTCTCGGAGCTCTTTTAAGACCACTAAAAAGAGATGTGGTGCGTTGTGTACATTTTATGGCTTTTCTGTCCAATGACTCTAATGTCAAAATTGCTACAACCTTCCAAGAGAAATGCTAAATCATAATGCGGTAAGAAAGGCACCCTCGACAGGTCTGCGAATGACAGCTCTATAATTTCAGCATTATTTGAATACAATGTAGAAGTGCCTTATATGTTTAAGCAGCTTCATTTTACATCTGCTTTTTAGAATAATTGATTCATACTTGTCTGCACAGGCTTTCAATAGTTCTTCTTTTCTTTCTTAGTGTCTTTGTCTATCCTTTTCTTTTTTTCTTGGTTTTTGTTTTTTTTTTCTTTTATTACCTTGAATTTTTTTCTAAAATATTTATTTTACCAGTGAGAAGATGAGAGGGTCAGGCTGAGCACGTGTTAGACTGAGCTGCAGTGGAACGAGTTGTCTTTAGTCTGCCTTCATTACAGCCATAGAGCAGAATGACTTGAATTACACTGGATTTTTTCCTGCCTACTTCCATACATATGTTAACATGCATTGCTTTATTTGTGGCTCAAAAATTGAGATTATTATTTCTGAGTACTGAAGTATATTTGATCTATTTTAATATTTCTAAATTATTTTTGCCATTGTTGTTCAAGTCTGCGTGGGTTGGTTGGAGTCCTTAAAAAACCTTCCAGATAACAATTTTTCATCAGGAAATGGGGGATTCATATCCTCCTAAACCGAAAAAGTCTATAGTCCTACATTTTTTTTGCCATGGTGTTTCTGCACTTTTGAACTGATGGCTGAGATCCTACCCTGTCTCCTCGGTGCCTGATGTCAGATGCAGCCAGTGGAAGACTAAAGGGAGATAAATTTTGCAAAGTGACCACCCCAGCTAAAGCTGTGTGTCATATGTCAAAAATCTGCAAGACCTGGCAGATCTCCATGGAGGCAGCTTTGCTTCTTGCAGCATGCCCAAGGAACCTGTGCCTTGGTGCTCTGATACCAAGCCACGGTAGTAGCCTCCATGGCCAGCACCGCACCACTGGCAGCACTAAGGAAAATTAACTAAGGGCTGTGTTTTGTGTCTGGGCTGCCTGTGGACTGCCCCATTGCTGTGTGCAAACACCAGGAGCCTGTTACACCTGTGCCTTAGGAGGGCCCTTCGTCCCACACATCCTGCACTGGCTTCCCAAGGAAGATGACTGGGAGGAGGTGAGGCAGGTGTCGTGCAAACCACTGCAAATCAGTAGTGTCTCCGCAAAAGGTAGTGGCTTTAAAATGCATGAGCCCATGAAAAAATAGGTCAAAACTAGTCTCTCTTCTTTGTTTTTTTCACTGTGAAAGCATGCTCCTTTCCTCAGTTAGTGGATACTGAGCCAGCTGTGAAGAAACATTATCGGAAGAGAGAAAGAATTAGAATTACAGAGAGGGAAAAATCTTTTTGAAAAGCATTGGTAAATGTAGTTTAATTAGGTGCTAGCCTAAAAGCTCTATCTTCTTTATAAAAAATATTGTAGTTACTTAGTAATACCACTTCTTATTGGAGATGCTATTATAAACTGAAAGAAAACTTGTTCTCAGCCTCAGTCCTTCTAATCAATAAAAATATTTACAATTAAATAAAGATAACTATGTTTTAAAAAGAATTCATAGATTCTAGGCTAACATGGCCGAGAGTGATAGCTCTTCTTTAAATAAAAGGTTTTCAGAGGATCCAAAAAGATCTCAAATCAATGTTTTTTAATATTTAACTTCCATTTCAAAACTTCCTTTTCCTGGCATTTTTGTCTGTAACTGTATGGGTTGTATTATTTCTCTGTTTTGAGCTCTTTTGCCTGTATTGATGCATAGTTTTAGTGTTCTTAGCAGGAATTAATATGATGCTTGACATATTGGTTGTATCTTTGTACCATCTTTCCTCTTTCCATAGTGTTTGCTATCATGGAGGGCACCATGAAAGTACTGGGGAAGCCTCCTGGGGAGTGGGTGCATATTCATGTGGATGTTTCACAAAGTGTGAAGAAATTGTATGGGAAATTCCTGATCAGATTATCTGCAAGGAGAAGCAGGAGAAGATTAAGTCACTTTGCAGCCCAGATAGTGCAGAATGGACAGTGTCAAAGATTTGAGATCAGCCTAGGTACTGATTTGTGTGAAACAAAGAGCTCTTTAGATAGTGTCATAGCATGTAAGTCTTATAGATAGATAGAACTGAAGGGAATTGGTAATAACCATAAAACAATATTATGAAAATATAAACCATAATTAGTGATAATGGGTTACTCTCTTAATTAAATACATTGAAGTATGGATGCAGAGTTTTGATGCATGGATGCTTTTGTCCATGAGCATATGTGTGTTTATATACTGAGCTAACACTGATGTATGACTGACATATTAAATATGCATCAAAGGATGAATATTCTGCCCTAATGTTAAATGGGTCTCTTAGTGCTGTGTAGTTCTACAAATGTATGGAAGAAGATAGTCCCTGCCCCCAAATTTCCCATCTAAAAAGAAAAGCATAGAAAACTTAACTGTACATGTGCTTAGGATAGCTCAAGGTTGTAAGTGGGGTAGGCCAGGTTAAGTCATATCCCTGGGTGCTCTGCTCATTCTGCTGAAGGACCTGGGATGTCTCTGCTCCATATTAATCCAGGAAACAGAGCCTTGCAATTAAAATTCAGGTTTCTCATTCTGATTTCAGTGTCAGCAGCTCCAGGGGTTATGTGGATGGAGTGCTCCCCTTCCTCTTTCTGCTGTCTTCTGCAACAGGAACTCTGTTGCTCTCCTCCTTTCTAGTGATGGAAAAAACTGCACTTCCTGACCTCCAGCACTCCAAGTTTCAGATGTGTAATTAAATAATCTGTCCTCTGAGTAGTTAGATGATTATGAGGGGATTAGATTATGATTAGTACCAGGGAGGGGGAAGTACTGAAACGCATCTCTAAGTTGCACGTTTACCCTTTTAGGTGTCTATGCCATCACCTCCCCGCTTGGTGCCAGCGACCTGTTGTGGCCAATGTGCACCACTAGCATATCAGTGTGGAGGCCCAGCCTTGGTGGCCGTGCCTCAATGACCATTCCATCATGCACTGGGGAGAGGGTCTCATCTCATCAGTAGCCTAAAATAACTGGAGTTTATTGGCTTTCTCTCATATGCTGTGTTATTACTATCGCTTTTGAGAAAATTCATGCCTGTCCACATGAATTTGTCTTTTTTAATTTAAAGGTCTGTTTAGCTCAGGAGTGAAACAAGTTTCACCTAGCTCTTGAATCCACCAAAACTTATGGGTTTTTTTTGGAGGTAAACTTTACCTAGACTCCAGAAGTACTGATCTCTTTATTCCCCAAATTGTGCTTTCTGAATTTGAACTGAGGAGAGCCAAGTTCACTGCAGTTGCTTTTGCTTAAAAAAGGGCCAGCATAAGTGGTTTCCCTTCATAATCTTCTCCCTTCCATGTTCTCCCCCCACACTGCCAACCTCTCCTGCCTTAAATGTTTGGGTTGATATTTTCTCTGCCTGGTCTCAGCACTACAGTGTTATTAAAAAAGAAGAGTCTGAGTAAAATGAATTGTCCCTTATTGAGGTAGAGTATACAGGGAGAGAAAAAATTATGCCTTTTCCTTGGAATTTTAGCATAAGCCTACAGTAAGACAAATGGCAGGATGCATAAATGTCAGAGAGAATTTTATTGGCACAAAGAGTTAAACAAAGATATTCAGGTACAATTGCCCTGCTGGTGTCTGAGCCCACGATTGTTTCAGATGCATGAGCAGTCTGACCATATCTGTGGGATCATGTACTGGTCTCTCCATGACTTAATCTAAACTTTTAATAGATGGGATACACTCCATGTAAAGAGACCTTCTAGACATCTTTCTTTTTGAATACTTGGTATTTTAATCTGGTACTTTTGAAATCAAAAGAAGGATTTCCATCAACTTAAATGGGTTCAAAAGTGGGTCCTAACATGAGATTACTTTTTTCATTAAGGGCATTATGTTGCATCATTGAACTCAATGTTTTTTTCCATTGACTTCATTAGATTGAAAATTGGCCCCTTAAAGCATATGCCTTGATAACACATTTCATCTTCTATGACTGCAGTAAAAAAAGCTAAAAAAAGGAAACATAGCATCCTTATACTTGCTATTCCTTATTTCTGTGACATGTTGCCTCTGATATTTCTGCATTTTGAATCATAAGGGCTCTATTCTCACTGGGCTTTTGTCCCATGTTAATCTGATATTCATATAATTTTGCTAGAAAAGAGCCTGTGAATGATTTCTCCCTTCTAATTTATTCAAGACTAACATTCTGCTACTGGCAAACTTGCCTCCATGGTTCCCCTGTCTGTACAGTATAACCAGATGTTTTGTAGTTCGAGTCCCTCTGCACATCATTGTACAGACACTGCAAGTACCTCTTTCCTGCAGATTTCTCCAAGAGCCCTCACAATGGAATACATGAGGAATGTGTGAAAACAGGTCATAAACCAAGCTAAAATGAAATTTAAAAATACAGAAAGTACTTCTTAAAGAGCAGAAGAAATATTGTATGGAGTTTTGTAGAGCAGACTGGACTGTCATCTGGGCACTATGTACATAATTGTGCAGTTGCAAAGACTTGTAAATAGTGAGATATTCATTTAAACCAACTTCTAAATGAAGACATAAAATTGTGGGAATAATGTGGAATTGGCTTTGAATCAGTAGTGCTTGTGAGGCACCTATTACTAACACACTTGTGTGCCTCTAAGCATTGAATGCATATTCCCAGCACCACTGTCAGGGAGGGAAAAGGCTTCTAACAAAGAAAACCGAGGTGTAACGACTATAAAGATTTAAAATGCAAAACTTTGCATTTTATTTCTGTGCTTGGGTAGGCCATGCTTAAATGCTTAAAATCTTCTGAAGTTTTGGGCTTGTTGTTCTGCCTCATGTCTCAGACGCAGTTGTAGTAGAAGCAGAGTCTAGTGATGTCTCGTTAGACACTGTTGTGGCTGGGCCAGCCTTTCTTCTTGTGGAGTTTTTCAAAGTCTATTTCCATTCAGGCTGAAGTAAAAAGTAATATGTAGCAATGATCATCAGTGTTTTTGACAGACAAATGTTAGGGGATAAAGGGGTATTCTGATTTCTCCTAGATAAATGAAAACCATTATAAGGGGAGAGGCAACCTGCTTGAAGTCAGTCAAGGGCAATAGTAGACTGTGACTCTTGCTCCTAATAAAATAAATAAGTAAGGAAATAAATAAATGCAAAAACCTAGGCATTTGATACTTGTGAATGCAGCTTGAATTTTCCTCAAAGTTTGAGAGTTTCAGTGGGAGGCTCTGAATTGGATCTATCTCTGCTTAAAATGAAGAACAGGAACTGACCATCAATTTCTATACATCCTCTGAGCATAGAATTAATGGTTCTATTAAAATGAGACATCCCCAAGAAATTCTATAGTAATTGAACTACCTCATAAATTAAGAGAAGCAAACACAGTTTTATAAATACTGGAATGGCTGACCCAGTTATTTGTAATAAAGTTTTGTCCATTATAGCCTTCAGTCCCAACTGGGTGATGACAGAAATTTCTGAATAGTGCAGACAATAGTTTCTGAAGCATTGGGTGAATATTTTCAGGTGATGGTGTGACATGGAGGGCTACTCTGTTCTCTGCTGCTCTAACCTGGTTTGAATGGCCTGCATCAATCCTTACATTTAATGACAGAAAACTCAGCTTAACCTTGCTGTAAAGTAAGTATTTATACATATCAATGAGAGAAATAAAACACCTTATTGATTTTACATCTGCTTTCACTGTGGTAATTAAAATGTACCTTTGCAGCTTGCAGAATAGTAGTCTGTTTGTATTAGATCAAAAAAAAGCTCTTCCACAGACCTTATTTTGTATTCCTGTTGTCCCTTGAAAATTCTTAAATAAATGCAGAAGGAAGAGTCCAGTCTTCATAACCTGCCACCCTTTAACTCTAGTAAAAAGACACCTTCTGGTCAAAGGAGCTAATTGTTTGTAATGGTACATTCTAATAATTTCTAGGTCAAATTAAGTGTTG
>VZTV01099386.1:0-18518 GCA_013400875.1 Anhinga rufa
AGGCAGGCAGGCAGGCAGGCATCGCAGCTCAGGAACCCATAGGGTCAGGGTGGGTGGTGAGCTGTTGCACCACATGTGATTTTCTGGGTTTTGTGCCTCTCCCTTGTTCTTCACTCTTCTGATTCTCTTCCCCCATCCCACAGGGGTGTGAGGAGTGAGCGAGTGGCTGCGTGGTGCTTGGTTGCTGACCAGGGCTAAACCACAACACACAGAAAAGAACCTGCTAATGTGGCAAGAACTATGGAATTTAGGTTTTATTAGGTCATATTTAGCTGAGAAATGTTGTGTATTATAAGATCCATGGGTAATTATGGAATAATTGCATAAAAGCAACATACTTTTCTCTTAAGTATAAATATTTTCACACTGATCAACTCAAAGTACAGAGAAAAAAATCCTGAATTCATCACCATCTATCCATTCCTTTGACTTAATTATTTTCAGTAGAATATTTATCATTGCCACTTATCTACAGCCAAATATGCAAAAGATGTGGAAAGAACAGAGGGAGAGAGAAAATTATCTGCTTAGTCTGCTCATTGAATTAATTACTTGCGCTAGTGCTACAACTTTCAGCATGTCTGTTACTTAAATAATCAATAATTTATCAATTTTTATTCTCTAACGCTTTTGTTTTGCTAGGTATTTTGTGTCCCTTTTTTCCTCTTTTTTTTCTCTCCCTGACACTTGGAAACTTTCAGTCTTCAGTTAATTATGGAATACACAGAGTTTGCTGGGACTGCAGCCTTTTCATGGTCCTAAATTAGGAGAATATGAAAAGGCAAGTTACATACTTCTTGATTCTATTGGTTCCAAACACCTCATAAATTAGTACCTGTTTTTGTCACAACTGGAAATGCAGGTAGAACTTTGGCCCTCACTGGATACAGCTCTGTTGCAAATGGGAAGGCTGTACAGCCTTTGAAAAGGCTCCTTAGCATCGTAAATTAATTGAATTTTTTAGCCCTGGTTAAGATTTAAGTATAAGGGAGGGAGATGGAAACAAGTATGTGCAGAGTCCTCCTCTTGCTGCTGCCAAAGCCATATGGGGAAAATGGAGGACATGGCAGGCAGTATGTTCTAAAAAAAAATTTAGTTTCTACTTTCCAAATTAAACCCCAGACAAAACAGAAGATTGAGGTTACTGATGCTGTTTTCTAAAGAACATTGTTCTATGGAATAACAAAGGGGGATCAGAAAATGGAGACTGAAGCTCCAAGGCCTTCAGATACTTTTAATGAACATAATGGTTTTAACTTAGACGCAACAAATATGTAGTCCAGTAATACAGAGCGTTACTTCATCAATAGAAGTATGTTCTTCATCAATACAGATTATGTAATCAGGCTAAGGCTTCCAACCAGTGAATGATCACATCAAAGACATGCACATGTGTGCAGGGGGAAATTCTTCTCCATTTATTTCTGCAGTTGTTCAGACACATAGAACTCTAAAACCAGAGTTGCTTTCTTTCCCAAATGAGGGCTTGTCCAAAAAAGATATTGTGTGAACTCCTTTCTCTTGTGAAACAGTGGATTAGAGGGGGGCCTGCTGGATAATCCTAATGTCTCATTATGCTGAACTTTTAAAGGGAATGTCAGTGAATAGGAACAGTTTTATCCTTTTCATTATTCTAGAAAATTGTTGAGAATTTAGAAGCAAAAATGCATGTCACCTTTGTTCTGCCTCCCCGGCCTTCCTTCCTGAGTCCACCTCAGGATTTGATGTGGGCTTCTTCATGCCACAGCAAAACTTCTGATGTTCACCATGTGTACTGTACCTTGCAGTTATTTTTCCTCATGTTTTCTTCTTCAGTGCCTTCTTTGGTTATTTTTCACCTGCTGTGGATATGTGCAAATCCCTTCACTGTGTCAGCTGAACAATCTGTAGCAATTTTGGCATTCTGTGTATGTTTTTGCCCCTTTATTTATTTTCCTTAACCTGTGTTAGTTTATTTTGTTCAACAGCTGTTCCCATACTTCTCTCTTCCAGAGGATTATAATTTTAACAACCTTTTCTATCTATTATTACTTAACCACACTGGTATTCAATGCCCTTTTTAACTATTCGCTTTTAATAGCATTAATTTCCCTTGTGTTCTGTGTGGTAGTTTGTTAAGTATTAACTACTTTTCTGCAGTAGATGGCATATGCAATTCATTGTAGAATCTCAGTTAACATTTCTGCAGGTATTTTGCATTCCATAAAAACCATTGCAGCATTAAAAAGAGGGAAAAGGAAAGAATAATTTTGAAGATTCCTTCACTTCAGGGAAATCCTCTCACTAAAGCCTTTTCCATTCCTATGCTAGACAGTACCCTTGGAAAGGTTTAGGGGTTCAAAAGTGGTTGCAGGAAGCAGTATTCCTCCAGGCAACATATATTATTGATATTAATTGTTGCTACCATATAAACATTAGTAATTACTAGACAGGAACAAATCACACAACTACATGCTGGTCACACTGCTTAAATGCACTTCTGAAAATGACTCAGACACTACAGTTATGGAGATAATATTACAGAGTACATTAAACAAATAGAGCAGAAAGTATTGCCCTGTACTTTCTCAGTCAAAACATAACCAGTATTCCTGACTGATATGAAAGGATGCTATTTTAGGTGATTTTAGGTATTTTTGTGAAATGTTATCTTTCCCTGAAACCTCCTGCCAGAAGGGCTTGCATAGCCTGCAGACAGCTGTAGGTATTATTATCATGAATTATCTCTTACGTAGAGAAGCTGCAAAACTATGCACATTTTCAAAAGTTGTTCCTAGGCTTATAGCTGTCTATAATTTCAAAAGATGACCAAATATCTAAGGTCTAGGGACATGTCTACAACTAGAAGATCAGAAAGATCAAAAGCAGGCCTTACAGAAATTATTTGCAATAGACACATTCTGTGTCTGAGCTTATCACTGAAGCCAGGGAAGGTACTGCTTAGAATTAATAATGCAAATCCACTGATTTGAGCACAGCTTTATATGGGTTTTCCAAGGCCCGGGCCTGCAAAATTAAAGTATCTTGGTGAGTTCATTTGGTTTTAGAATGGGAATAAATCTCATCCACACCACTGAAATTTTGTTTGCATATTTTGAAATAATCTCCATCAGTATGTTACTCAAATTAGTAAAAACTTAACCACCTGGACAGTGTCAATGCAGATATAAAATCATGTCTTAGCAAAGTGCTGACTGTTACATGCAAGAACGTCTTCCTTTAGAAATGATACCTTCAACATGATAAAGATCAAACTTCAAATGAAACTTGGCTGCGCATGGGATGTTGCTAATCTGTGCACTTCTTATGCCTTTCCAGTATGTAATACCACTATAAATCAATACATTTTCTGAGAACCTGATTGACTGAGCTGTGACATTTGTTCTATTTGCAGCTCAGACAATATCCTGGGACATTGAGTAACTGTCCTGATGACACTTACAAGATGGATTTCTCCGTTTAGGCAAAATGTCTAGGGTATGTGTATTTCTGGAGAAATGTGTCTTTAGCTTTATTCAAGCTATACAGCGAAGACTTCTGTGATCTAATTTGCATTTAGAGGAAGCTACATTTGGGTTTTTTCCTAGTGCTCTGTTTATTTTACTGTAGTAAAATTTGTGTAAAAAGTGCTATACACCTTTATGTTTAAGTATAATATTAATATGTAGATGTTCCCATATGCAATTCATGAAGCGTTNGAAACGATTTTCAGCTCCTTCAAGATTTCCTCAGAGGAACAATTTATTTTTATTCTTAATCCTTCCTACATTACAAAATACAAGAGCTTTTCTCATCATAAAAAGAGAAATAAGCAGTTCTTAATTGCATGATTAACCTCTAAGGCTGGATTTTAATACTCTGAAAATATCATTGATAATTATATACAGCAAGATTACATTTACAGTTTCTACGTTCTGCTTTTTTTCTTAAATATGCAGGATTAGGTCACGTATTTGCCTAGGTGAATATACTGTGATTGGTATTATCCAGTAGCATATANAATATGTAGATGTTCACATATGCAATTCATGAAGTGTTCTAAAAAGTTAATACATATGGCTTTAAGTAAAATAATGTAATAGTTTAATTACTATTGTAATAATTTATCTAGAAAATTTGATTAAAAACAACAGTAAGGAAAATACAGTATTCTAAGATGACTTTTTCCCCCACCNTTAACCTCTAAGGCTGGATTTTAATACTCTGAAAATATCATTGATAATTATATACAGCAAGATTACATTTACAGTTTCTACGTTCTGCTTTTTTTCTTAAATATGCAGGATTAGGTCACGTATTTGCCTAGGTGAATATACTGTGATTGGTATTATCCAGTAGCATATATCAGTGAAATGTAAAACAAAATCAGGGAACATGTAAGCATAGATAAGGATGAAGTCTCTGTAACATTTTACAAGAGAACATGTATTCTCCAGTATAACATCTCTACTGGTAATCTATAAACATGCATTCTATTATGAACTCTATTATCAGGTTTGTTGCTTTTGAGGGTTTGGGGGGAGGAGGTTGTCCCATCCCCTGTCTTCCTCCCCTGCATCTATTTTCACTCAGCCTTTAGGTTTTATACTTTTAAAAGAATCACTTTTAGTCCACTAAAACAAGTGTTTTGCTTAAATGGAAACCTTATGTCTGAGACAGTGTTAAATAAGAGACTTCAGAATCTATCATTCTACCGTTCCTGTTCTTTAAGCACCTATTTGTTGGTACATAGTTGTCCTTCACAGAGACAATTCTGGCTTCTTCTTGTAACATAATTTACATAATTTTCTTGTATAATAGGGCCTAAATTTTTCTTCCATTTAATTTGTGCTGTACTAGAATATATTGAACTGGCTCACAAGTATGATTTTAGAGTATAGTTACTACCTTGGTGTTCTTCAGTGCAAAAGCTGATTTTATGATGGGGCTTACATTTTTTGTTCAAGTCATTCATGTTTTTCAACTGGTTGATGGCAAATCAAACCTAGTACTAGCCAGTTATTTTCTTTATACTTATGTTCTGCAGAGTCTCTTCTTTTCAACATTCCTTTTTTTCTTTATCTTTGCAAAATGATATTATGTTAAAATACTTTTAGATTAAAGGAAATATTGCCAGAGGGCTTATATATTATATTAAAAAAAGTACTGTATCGCATCAACTGAGACACTTATGAAACAATAAGAAGGTTCATCTTATAAAGATATGGGGGGCATACTTTAAATAGAAAATTCAAGGTTTATAGCCTCCATGAAAAAGTCAAAGAGTTTATATGAACAACTTCATTAACACTAATAAATGGTACACAAAGAAATAGTCATTGTCACATGTCTTCTTACAGGATGAATTAACCTTGGAATTTTTAATTGTTTGTTTACTATTATATTTATTATTATTATGTTTGTTTGTTTATTATGTGCATACAGTGTCGCTTGTAACATACAGTGGGCATGCATGCTCAGCCTCAGTGCTGGCTAGACATAAGAACAGGGAAGAATATCATCTTAACATCTTGTCTGCTTCAGATGTAACTGCCCTTAGAAATTATAACATATTAGACCATGACTGCAAGCAATTATTTTTTTTAACCTGACTTCTCAAACAACAGTTAGTTTGATAAATGATTGGGGACCTAAATGAAAGTTCTTAAGAGTAGCTGTAAAAAATTATGAGTAACCTCATTAAGCTATTATTCTACCTCATAGTAGAATAACATAATTCTGTTATTCTACTATGTACATATGTGATACAAAATATTAAATATTAATTATTTTCCCTACTTGTCCTATCTATAGATAATTATATGGTTGATAAATGTTTTTCACAGTGACTTTTATCCCAAAATTTAAGTACAGTATGTTCTAATTACATAGTCATTTTAACAACTGATTTGCATTTAATTTCATCTTTAACCGCACAATATGCTATATTCATTACACTTTTTAATTTCTTGTGTTCTCTGCAATTTAGATTTTAATATTACAGCATGTACTCCATAATGGGTTTTTATTATTTTTTTCAGCAAAGATATTATGAAAAGTAATGAAAATCTACCAGATGGCTCTGTATCTCTAGACCCCAACCCTACAAAGCCTGAAGTGTAATTATCTTTATATATCTATCACCACACCACTTTCAAAAGGGTCTCAAGTTTTCTTTGGAGCATCTTTGAGCATCCCAGCTAGCTTTCATTTGCCACTTTAAAAGGGCACTGATTTTTTCAAAGGTTTTCTATCAGATCTGCCACCACATGACAGCAATGGATGAGAGTATTGAACTGGGTCATGAATTAGTTCATATGGGTCATGAAACAGCATCTAGTACTTCAAATATTTCCTCTGGCGTTTATAAAAATTGTACCTATGGACTAAAGATAATATATAGAACATGACTCCATAAAACACATAGGTTTACAGACTTACTACAGGTGGTCTGTGGCTCTAACATGCTGTATGTTACATTCATTAATTTTGGTGAAAACCACGTAGACAATGCCTTTGAAGTTATTAACAATGTATTAGTAAAGCACACCAATGCTGACTTCTTAAGATTACATTAACACAGATATCTGATCCTCTGCAATGGTGAACTTTTAAACTGTGTTCCTACTTTATAATTTCTTGTACTATTCCTCAGAATTTGTTGCTGTAATCACTGGGTTTGAGTTTGAAGGAAACACCTTATGAAGACTTTTTGGAAGAATGTATTTTATTATATTATGTATGTGATTTGTAACAGATGACTTCACCAACAGACTGCTTATTTTATCCGTGACTCTGCAGACAGCCAAATAGTACATAATGGAGTGCACAGATAATCTGGGTACTACTAAACCAAAACATTTACATCCAAAGATTCCCTATCAGGGGTGTTCCTTCCCAGGAAAGAGTAGGCAGAGACATATTACAAACTGTACCTCTGAAAAGGAGTAGTAAAAGCTGGAGAATCCATACTAAATTCATATTACTGCTTTCCATCCACCCCTTTCTTATCTCAACACATTTGCTGTTCTGATAAAATAGCACAGATTTGTCACCTGCCTTTTCCCAGAGGATGTTGCTTTTTAGAGTCCAGCATCCAGTAATGTTTACTTTAAAGAGACTCTTGCAGCTTCTCAGGACGCTTCCTTGCTTCAGAAATCTGAAATCCATTCCAGAAATCCATCTTCTGATATCCATGTTGGGTTTGAGGTCCCATGGATACCTTTCTTTGCCTACATTAGTTTATAAGAATACCTTCAGAAAAGAAATATATCTATGTTCACCAGTTTCAACCAAGATCACTGTCAACACCAGACAAAATGAAAGTAAAATATTAATTGCGTTCCATTTTGTCAAAGGAAAAAAATCAAGAACTTGTTTGTAGAGCTGCAAATAAAATTACAAAAGGGGCAAGTATGACTAAATTAAACTTTCGGATGTTCTTTCAGAGATGTAATCTAAACCCTTGGATAGTAAGAACTGAATGAAGATCTTAGCCACCACCACTCCACCTACTGGACAGGACTTCTCGGAGGTGTTTTCTCCACAGTTGTACTTTTGTAAATCTTGGCTTGTAATATTTTGCAAAATCTATTTCATAGATTGTAAAATAATTTTTAATATACTATTAAATATACAGTAATCTATTGGATAGTAGTGTTTCTTGTTTTCTGTCTTTTTAGAGACACCATACATATTGTATAAATTACACCAACTGTCCCCAGCTTTCTAAATACTTCTAGTTTTATGGATGAGTGTATTGTATCTAGCCAACAATTACTCCTATGGATTTCAGAGTCAATGGATAGCATAAATTAATAAGGTTGGTGAAGGTATTTGTTGACAATGGATTACTGTCAGAAAACATCAGCCAAAGTTTTTTATGTTGTATATTTCAGCTGGACTCAGGGAAGTAAAAAAAAAAAAAAGCCTCTGGAAATATATATGGTACACTTCCTTTGTGTTGCAAATAATCCAGAAAAAGACTGGAAAACTTGCCAAAGTATAAGAAACTGTGAGCAAGAGTACTTAACACTTCACTCTTCTAAAACAGTGCCTATTTTTTCACTTTCACAAAGAAAAATCTTTGGTTTACAGTTTGCATCCTTATATGAGTAATTTCTGGATGACTTATTTGTGATAAGTAGTAAAAAAGTAAATACATAAACCAACCTGAAAAGTTATTGGGCTTATTTTTGAGTCAGTGAAACACAGGATGCAAAATGATTTGAAATATACATTATAACCTTGATCGTTTACAGAAAGAGGTTGTCCACTTTCTTGGTATTTTGGATTAAGTTGCAGATTTTCTTGGCAACAGTTGCTAAGTGAAACACTCATGACAAAACAGACTACCATAGTTCATAGGAGATGAAAGCTTGGAAATCATTAATTTCTTATCTTCTGCAATTTGATTTATAATTGTTCATTTTGTTTAACCATAATAAAACTGGAAAAATAACAAGGGCTAGTTTATAATATGTATGTCATGATTCTATGGAGGAGGAATTCTAGGAATTCTATTTGATCCTTACTTGACCCATTGTATCTTTCATGTGGTTATGAAGACACAATGGGTAGCTATATATTATCCTTTTTTCCCTCCCATAACATAGCCATGAGAAAGGATACAGACCAGGCAGAATCCTGGATTTCCCACTCTGTGCACACTAACTGCAATACCTGAAACATCAGAATTCCCTCTGTCATCAGCAAATTCTATCAACTTCTAAAGTTAGAGGACTATGGCTCAAGTATGGCTCAAAAGGTCAGAGAACCCCCTCCAGGTATTGAAATGCACCCTCATGAAGATTATAGATTATTCAATATTGTGGGGGCAAGCTGGTAGTTTGAGGGCAGCGCTTCTTCCCAAGGGGACCTGGACAAGCTGGAGGAAGGGAATGACAGGAACATGATGAAGTTCAATAAGGATAAACGCAAAGCCCTGCCCTGGGCAGGCAGAGCCCCAGCAGTCATCCAGGCTGGACCTGCCTGCCCAGGAACAGCTCTGCAGGAAAGTCCCTGGGGCCTGGTGGCAGCAAGTGGAGGGCAGCCCACAGTGCCCTGGAAGCACGGAGGGCAGCAGCATCATGGGTGGCATGAAGAGGGACATGGCCAGGAGACTGAAGGGGGAATTGACCCCCTTTGCTCAGCACCTGTTAGATCATATCTAGATACCACATCAACAAACTGGGGTGAGGTCAGTGAGGTCCCCAGGGCAGTTGGGACTGGAGCACTTGATCTGGGAGGAAAGGCCATGGGAGCAGGGCTTGGTCAGCCTGGGGCAGGCAAGGCTTTGGAGGCACTCACAGAAGCACCCTGCCTGCGGTGAGGGGATGGAGAAGATGAAGCCAAGCTCTTCACAGGGGTACGTGGTAGGAGGTATAAGAGACAACAGATGTAAATGACACAGAGGAGGTTTCTGCTGAATACAAAGTGAAAAGGAAGGCAAAGCAAGGCAAGACCAGGCCTTGGAGGACTGTTGATTCTTGGAAATAGTACTGCTTAGAAAGTATATAAAGCGTGCATTTATAAAGAAAGGATATAAAGTATAGAAAGGATATAAAGAAATATAAAACACAGGCTTATAATGCTCCTAAGATTGGATGGGATTTTTCCTCATAATCTCTAACAGGTGGTTGTGGTGTGATATAATACAAAGCAGCTGCTTCTTAATATAACAAAGTATGAACAGCATATCCTACTGCTGAGCTTCACCATTTGTGAAGTTTTTCTCTTCGAATATTGAGCAAGGTGGCAGTTATTTATATATTTATTTTCTTTTGCCTGCCATGTTGTCACTGCTACGAATTTTCTATCTCAGTCCTTCAACAGGACATAGTTTGGTTAAATATTTTCTGATTGGAAAATGTTTATCAGTCCAAATTAAAATGTTCAGAATGTATCAACATATTTGGAACTTTTCAAATTTGATAAAGTGCCTGCAGGAACCAGAACAGCTCCTGATGTAGATATTTATCCATGGCATGTTATGAAGTCTGCTTTATATGCCACAAGATTATGCAACAAACTATCCAACACAAGTTTAGAAACCTTGGAGCTTTCACTCCCAAGTTTCCTGGCATATATCTTCAAGAAAAGCTACATTAATTCTTCAGTTTACCACTTTTAAAAAAGGACAAACTAATGTTCATACTCTGATACTTCAGGACTAAGAAGCATAGTACAGAGGACAGCATGATTCAATCGGGAAGGCTGACTCAAATGACCTCACAGACTAGGAATCACTTCAGACACCTGCTTCCTTCTGGGCTTAGTTACAACCCCAGACAATATAGAAAAGATATGAAATCGAAAGGGTCAGTCTGCAGAAACATGTAATTGTGGGGTTGCCTCCAGAGATCTGCCCTTCTATTGAGGTTTCATATACACTACATGGATGGCAAAGGAAGATAAGCAGGAACAATGCTGCACTGGAAACTGAGATTTCAGCAAATCCCCTGCAGCCAGGGGATATGCTGAGAGGATGACAGTAATTCTGGGCCTTGAGATGACACCAGGATTCATTTTTGTATCTATCCTGTTTTGCTTCAGCCCCAGTGAAAGGTTCTTAGTGCACACATTAAATTGCATGAGGCATCTGACATGGATCAAGAGTATCTGATGGAAAACAGTGACGTTTTTATGTTAACAAATGTGATTTGAAATTCTGAGATTTATATAAATAGTTTTTGTTTTGTTTTGGGTTTTTATATTTTTCCTCTACATATTAAGGGTTACAATTTAATTATAGCTTAATTTCTGGTGGATTTTTTTCTTTAGAAAAATTAGCAAACTAATCAAACGATCAAAATTTCACAAGAGAAAGTTTTCTCATATATTGCCTGTAAAAGTCCTGAAAAAATTTTAAAATGCCTATGTTTTAAACAGTAGAACATGCAAGAAAAATATCAGTAAATAACCAGATAAAGGGCCTTTTCAGTTATGGAAACTGGAACATTTTATATAAATACCAGTGGCTCAAATTCTCCTTCCTAGAAGCAGGAGCCTGAAGAATTTCACAAATTATTTTTGAAGTTCAATTACTGATCAATTTGACATTTTCCTTTTATTAATGGGACAATCTCCACCATTTCCCTAAGCAGTCTCACTGACATGAAGACATGTTCACCTACACCAACTTAAGTAAATTTTCTCCTAGCTATTCTTTTCCCTCTCCTTCCCTGTTCACTGAAATTTTTCTGCTTTAAAAATAATCTGAAACTAAGTTTTGATATTCTAAGTGCATTTGTTGTTGTTCTTACAAGTTAATAAATATGAAACAATTTTTTCCCATGGCTATAACTTCATGTATTTTGTAAATATATATGCATGTAGAAAACTAAATAAATAACCATTTATTTATTTATATGTATAAATATAAATATACATATGTAAAAGACATATATACATACATAATATATATTTATCATACACATGATACCAGTTTGTGAGTAGAGAGGTTCATTTTCTGCAATCCTAAATCTGCAATCATTTATTGCCTTGAACACAAACATTTTCAGCCTTCATGTTAGAAAGCAGCTACTGCTGCAGCTACTGATAGCCAGCTTCACATTTCCCACATTTCTTCTCTAGGGAGTTAAGCATCTGAACTGAGATCTGAGCATGGCAGTCTATATTTACATGTATTTAGAGATCTGTCTCTTCCTGTAGTTATTTTCTTAACAGCCACAATTTACTTCTATTTATAGCCAACCTAAATAAACTTTCATTAAATAATTAATGAATTAATTTGCTAGCCTAACGTGTATTTGTAGGATGAAGAATTTAACAGGAGAAATTAAAGTATTCTGTATCAAGCAACTACTTACAAGTACTTTCCTCCCTTAGTAAGCAAATCCCAAACAAATCCCAAACATGTACCTGGTATGTGAGTCTGCAGGTGGCAAATGTTACAGTAAGGAGTATATATAGTGTGGAAAAGATCACATAATTGGGTTTGAGTATGACTATCTTTTGTGACAGCTTAGAATTAATACGCTCTTCTGATTAGTCTTGAAAGGGCTCATACTATTATGAACTCTAAAATCACTGCAGCAAATAACCAAACTGATCTTAAGGGTTGCAAACTGAGGATATTTGCACTGTGCCTAAAAAGAAATATTCCTGCAATCTCACTATTGTGTCCCTGTAGGGGACAGGTTGTTTCTCACCTTTTAGAAAAGAAACAAAGCTGATTATAGCTTTCTTGTTTGTTTAGAAAGCTGAGAACTGCCTTGCATTTCTTGCATTAAATGAAATTTTAAGGAACCCCATGTAGCCAAAGCAGAGGCCTGTTACACCCATAAAGCAGAAGCAGCCTAAGTAAGATACAATTAATATTTGCTTGTCTTGTACCTAAAAATAAGCACACTAAAATAGTGTAACTGGTGACAGTGTGTAAGCATTTTGTAGCATTGTAACACCAGTAATGGCATAAACGGACATGGTTTTTGTAACATACCTAGGCATAAATGTATATAAGATACGTAACCAGAAAAGTCAAATGAAATTTTGGTAGAGTTGCACAAACAGGGTGCAGAAAATCAAATATGCCTAGTAAAAAATGGATGTAGGAAAAAGCAGGTAAAATGTCTGGTGTAACCAGAATAACCTAGATGACACCAAGCTGAGCAGGAGTGTTGATTTGCTGGAGGGTTGGAAGTCTCTACAGAGGGATCTGGACAGGCTAGATCAATGGGCTGAGGCCAACCATATGGGGTTCAACAAGGCTCAGTGTCAGGTCTTGCACTTGGGTCACAACAACCCCATGCAACGCTCCAGGCCTGGTGAAGAGTGGCTGGAAAGCTTCTCGGTGGAGAAGGACCTGGGGGTGCTGGCTGACAGCGGCTGGGCATGAGCCAGCAGCGTGCCCAGGTGGCCAAGGGGGCCAGCAGCACCCTGGCTTGTGTCAGGGGTGGTGTGGCCAGCAGGAGCAGGGCAGGGATGGTGCCCCTGTGCTCGGCACTGGTGAGGCCTCACCTCAAAACCTGTGTTCAGTTTTGGGCCCCTCAGGACAAGAAGGACATTGAGGTGCTGGAGCTTGTCCAGAGAAGGGCAACAAAGCTGGTGAAGGGTCTGAAGAACAAGTCTCATGAGGAGCGGCTGAGGGAGCTGGGGTTGTGTTGGTCTGGAGAAGAGGAGGCTGAGGGGAGACCTTATCGCTCTCTACAACAACCTGAAAGGAGGTTGTAATGGAATGTCAGTTTCTTCTCCCAAGTAACAAGCAATATAACAAGAGGAAACAGCCTCAAGTTGTGCCACAGGGTAGATTGGATAAGGTAGATTGGATATTAGGAAAAATTTCTTCACTGGAAACGTTATCAAGCAGTGGAAGAGGCTGCCCAGGGAAGTGATTGAGTCACCATCCCTGGAGTTATTCAAAAAACGTGTAGATGTGGTGCTTAGGGACATGGCTTAGTGGTGGACTTGGTTAGGCTAATGGTTGGACTCGATGATCTTAAAGGTCTTTTCCAACCTGAATGATTTTATGATTCTGGGGAAGAAGGAAGCAAGATGCCAGTAAAACCAGAACAAGCTTTGGTCCTAAAAATAAGATGAACTTTGGCAGAAGCAGATGAGTTTCCCTCTTTTTTCTCTGTGGGTGTATTTTTTTTTTCTTTCTTCTTCTGCCTGTTCATGCATAAAATTCCTGTGTTTCAAGACGGCATGAGAGTACTCATCTAAGCAATTTTTTTAATCCTAGCTAATAGATAGGATTCATCTGAAAAAAGGATTGGAGAGTTGAAGACACTTGCTAGCACGAAATTTGCTGCTGATTTCTTAAAGTCAGTTCTCAAATATGAATCTACAAAGGCAAATACAGTTTTTGTGCCCTTGCATTCACTGCTCAGATCCTCCTCTTTGTTGTGAAATGTGAGATCAGAGCACAAACCATTAGTGTCCTTGTGAATCCACCTAAGGATGTGTGGAAGCTTGATAATTAAAGCTTTTCTCTGGCTTGATTACTGAACAACGGGTGCAGGTCCTGTTCTAAGATTAGTGTACAGTGCACAACACTGCTGCAAGAAAATTAATGCATTTAAACCACCACAGGGAGCAAAACTCTTTGAATTATATACATGGACTGAAGAGGAAAGGGGAAGAAAAAAGACTGACATAGTATCGCAAGTATAGTTACTGCCTCATTCACGATACTTGAAGAGTAGAGTGGGAAAGTTACAGGGTTACCTTTGCACAGCAGTCTGTGCACCTAGAACATGACAGACATGGTATAATATCTGAAAGGAGTTATTAGTTCTGTTTTGAGCTATCTGAGATTACCGATTTGTTTAAAACCCACAAAGTACTCATAGGGACACCATTTATTCTTCAAACTGGAAATTTTAAATGCCATAGCACTAATCACACTGCTGAAACAGGGACAGATCTGTCTATATGAAGCTTTAAAGAACAAATTTTACAAAATAGATAAATTAAGGAAAGTACTGGGAAAACTTCTTGCTAATTTGCATCCTAGTCCTTATGATTTCAGAATGTAGTACTTTCTGTATGTTCTTTGTATGAATGCACTTTATTTTTCCATACAGTGTTTTGTTTTCTCATTTTTTTTAGGGGGCTGAAACAGCTGAGAGGAGCTGCAGGAAAGAAGTCAGAAAGCACTTCTGTTACTGTGAATGTTACTGAAAGATTTATAGTAATATTCCTTAAACTACTATAAATTACCAAAAATTCTAAATATCTAATGTGTGATGCTAGATGGATCTGAAAATAAATGAAGTATTTGTATAGTGTATTAATTGGATTGGAAGTAAAATAATGATGAAAAGATGACTGTTTGACCCTTCCCAGGTGCTTTCAGAATGAATTCTAGTCTCTAGAGAAAAGAAAATTAGATTTATTTTTCAAATGAAACAGTCTATTCAGAATACATATTAATCTCATGTGTATTAGTAGACTGCATTTCATAGATATGAATACAGTAGGAACTTTGTTTTGCTTTTGTCCATTGAAGAACGGGAAATACTAAGATCTCCTTAGCTTCCCAGGCTTTTATCTATTTTTTTTTCTTTTTTTCTTTTTCACTCAGCAAATACGGAATTTCTCAAAATCACCAGAAGAGACCTTGTACAGTAGTACAAGTACAAGTACAAGTACAAGGCTTTGTAGTACAGCACTTCTGAGTCCAGCAGCTGATCAAATAACAACACGTCTTTCTTACAGAAAAGGGTCCATATTATCATAATGAATATTTGTCACAACAAGTATGTGATTACTTAGAGATGTAAGACATTAACATGAGATTTCATGAGGGCTTCTGTCGTGGTTTAGCCCCAGCCAGCAACCAAGCCCCACGCAGCCGCTCGCTCACTCCCCCCTGGTGGGATGGGGGAGAGAATCGGAAGAGTAAAAGTGAGGAAACTCATGGGTTGAGATAAAGACAGTTTAATAGGGAAAGGAAAAGCTGCCCATGCAAACAAAGCAAAACAAGGAATTCATTCACTGCTTCCCATGAGCAGGCAGGTGTTCAGCCATCTCCAGGAAAGCAGGGCTCCATCACGCGTAATGGTTACTTGGGAAGACAATAAATGAGTAATTTATATCATTGGTTTATCTACATAAAATTATTCTTTGAAATTGTTTCTGTTTATTACAATAATAAAACTAGGCATAAAAGAACGACTGCCTTAGATATTTTATAGTGTGTGCTAACACTTTTATGCCTTATTATTTCTAAAAACTCTAACCCAATGTAATGTAACAATGTAATGGCATTATTTATATTTACACATATATTATATATATATATATAATTATGTCCTGTCTTCCATTTCCTTTTCTTCTTTCTTATGCCTGGAGAATAAACAAAAAAAGGATCTTCCTTCTTTAATAGAATATTATCAATACAAGAGAACAAAATACATATTCTCCCTTTTTGATAATTAATATCTGGAACTACTCAAATTTTATGAAAACCTGTAATGTTTTCAGAAGTTACTTCTTTTCTAGGAAATCTATTTCACACATACACTTCTCTCTCAGCATTTGGAGCTAACTCATTTCATACAGCTCATTCTCACTCAAAACAAGAAAACACTATTTTAACACAGTAAAGCCATCTAACATGATTTTATAAACAAATGCGGTGTGTAGTTTGCAATAAACATGGGTCAACACTAACCCTACTCATTTGTGTTCTCTCATAGATTTTTTGCTCTCTTTTTTTTTAATTCTTGTATGTCACATTCATTGAAAAAGGAAAAAAACACTTATTTTCTCCACATTTCTGTAAGTTTGTAGACTTTCAGTATATTCTGAAATATCTCAAATATAAGAAGATATAAACAAGTCTGACACAAAAGGAAAAGTCAATAGCAATAAGGCTTTAAGCTTCCATAATTACCATGCCCCATGGAAATTAATCTGACAGACATAATAAATATAGAAGGCAATATATGCTCCCTTTGTTCAATGACTTCAGCCACACAATGAAGGTTCTTATCATGAAGAAATAATTTTAAACTTTTCCATTTGGACTAATCCCGAAGTCAATGACAGTGTTGCCTGCGAAGGGCTGTATTTCTTACAATAGCAAGTGCATCAAACTTGAACGAAAAAGAACTGGTGGTGCTTGCACAAACCTCCCAAGGTAAAGCAATCATGTCTGTTTTCTATAACCTTTCCAAGTCCTACAGAGGTATTGCCTCTGTTACTGCATCCACAGTATGAGCACTTCACCAGCTTGTAGTGACGCTAAATAAAGCAGCAAAGTGCTTAACATATGAATTCAACTGCATGACAGTTTACATCTGTTCATGAAACTACCTTGCTCAGAGTCAAAAGCAGCCATGCTGATTAAACAGCATTTTTTCTAGTATACATTGTTGGCTTCTTCCAGAACAACAGTACCTGAGTATCACAGCAGACACAGAGGCTCACCATGTAGCATCACTTTCTAGATTGAAGGGAAACCAGTGTGTCTCAGTGGCAGGAAAATCTACGGAGGGAACTGATTTGAAGCAGGGAATGCATAGCCTAAAGATGGAGGAGAGAACGGAATGGCTATGAGTTACAGCTCTGTATGGACAAATGCTGCTTCAGCAAGTAGCTAGATAATGCAGCTAGACACTGCATTATCTTTATTGTAGAAACTGTGCTCCTGAGGGGGATGGAGAAGATCTGATAGCTATTACTTTTACAGTTACTTTTATGCTGCTCAGAAAAAGATTGCTCACTTAAGGCATATTGTAAGACACCCTCTGTTTTTCTAATGTCTTCATAAATTCATTGTCTAACATTTAATTTTCCTGGGGCCAGATTCTGCCAGCTCATTTGGAACTGTGATATCCCCCTAGCACAGTTGCATTGATTACGTTGGTAAAGGTGGCAGAATCTCATCTGGGCTAAGAACATTATGCTAATACTGCAGTGAGCTGCAGGATTATGAATATCAGGGTTAAATGTATGAAGGCCAGTCCACAGTCCAGACTTTCAAATTTCTCTCATCTAGAATGAATAAGATGATTTCTTCAGATTACATGGTTTAGTGAATCAAACCTTTCTGACTTCCTTCTGATAACCATAACATTTATACAGAACTTTATTGTTCAGAACATAGAATTGGGTGGATCTCTCCACTTTTCAGTGGTATGAACAGTATCAGGGAACAGACAGAATTCTTGTTCAATCTGAAAATTAAATAGAAATGTATTGAGGGAAAGACAGTGAGGAGTTTACTGAATGTTTTTATCTAACATCCAGCTGAATTGTAAACAGGGAAGGGCTAATCCATTAAATTCTTCTCTCCAAAGATGAGGCTGTCAATTCAATATTCACTTTAAAATTATATTAATAGATTTGAACGTGGAGAAACAATACGAGCTCTTGTAATTTTATGGAGCCTATGCAGTGCTTTTAAGAGGCATCTATAATCAGAAATCCTTCTTATATTCTTAATCAGTTTGGCATACAATACAGTGATTATATAAAAACCCCTGAAGCAATCCTATATTGCAATGTGATCAATATACAAATCGTTTTGAAAAAAAACATAACTATCAGATCATAGGAACCTAGGATAATTCAGATAGAAAGAGACTGCAGTAGCTCTGTAGTCCAACCTCCTGTCCCAAGCAGATCAGCTCTAGGGTCAGACCAAGTTGCTCACGTTTTGAAAACCTCCAAGGATGGAGGTGGCACAATCTCTCTGGGCAACATGCTACTGTGCTTGACTGTTGCCACAGAGAAAAACAGCTTTCAATTTAGGTCCAATTTAGCTTTCAATTTTCTCTTGCACTCTCACCGTGGACCACCACCCTGTCCTTGCAGAAGCAGTGAGAGAAAATGTATACTGGGAAGGCAAAGATGGTTTAGAAGTTCCCAGGAGGGAGCAAGCCTATATCTTTGCAAGCCTATGCAGCTTTTCAAGACAATGCAAAGAGGAAGATCTGGACAGAACAGTGAATGTATGTAACTTTGGGTGGCTCTGTATGAGAGGGAAGGAAAGGTCCTTGTGGATTTTCATGCACAGACCACTGGCTGTGATCTGACTATGAGAAAGGCAAAAGTGCTAAGCAGAA
>VZTV01099401.1:0-31426 GCA_013400875.1 Anhinga rufa
CACCACCAAGGTGGTGGCAGAGCTCCCAGCACACAGCAGCTCGCTGGGGGAAAATGGGCTCAAAAGTGAACGTTTCGGAACTAACACACACACCTGTTCACGTACTGATAAACGGATGGAGGAAAGGGCTGTGACAGGAAGGCCCATTTGAAACATGCTCATCTCATTAAGGAGAATTTGAGCCTGCATTCATCTGATTGACTGACTACATTTTGGGGTGGGTGCTGCTTGACCAGTCGCGATGCTCAGAAACACGGTTTAGAACCAAGAATCACTACAGCAATGAAAGCGGACAGAGCCTTTCTTCAAACGACACTGGCACGGCTTACACCTCCCTGTCTGAGCCTTCAGGAGGCCTGAGTTACCTGAATTTCCTGGGTCTGCCTTGCTGCATTTGGGTAGCTTTCCTAAGGAAAAGCAACTCAGTTAGAGGATACTGAGATAATTCATACGTTCTCATTAGAACTACAGCATAAAAAACAAAGCTCTGCTTTGTCGAGAAACTCAGTTGTCAGAAACCACACGGAAGAGGAATACTAATTCAACATTTGGAGGCTGGTCTCAGATGCACAAAGGACAGAAGAAAAGTTAGTGGAACATGGTAGAATAACCCTTCTGCCTCCCTCCTACACCGAGCAGCTGACCGTCCTTCTAAAAAGGGGATCCAATCAATTGAACTTGTTCATCAGATTCTATACATCAATAAACCAACAGGCACATCTTCAGGGGAAATAGAACAGGTCAAGGCCAAGGAATAAAGCCAGTGGACTGGACATGGAATACTTAACCAACACCAAAACCCGGGGCGTGCTCTCTCAGTCCTCTTTGCAAATGGAAAATTGTGTGTGCAGAAGAGTCTATCCCCCCCCCTTTTTTTTTAAGTATGGGGTGCCCTGCCTTTATGTTAGAGAAAATAAATTGAGAAAAACCCCAAACAAACAACAAACCCTCCCGATTCGGCATGGGACGTTGCGGGGTCTGTGATGGTCTGGAGCTCCCCTAGGAGCCAGAGACACATCTTGGAGTGGTCGTGCAGAAAACATTCTGCGCACTCTGAGGGATCTTCATTTTCCTACTCTCCCTAGGAGGATAAGAGAGGCACAAGCACATCCCATCAAAACCAGAAAATGGACAATAGAATACTTTTAGTGCATTGGACTGGCATATAGAACCATTTTCCTATTTGAAAAACAGCATCGAGGAGCGTCATGTGTCTTTAGCTAATCTGTGCTGCCCCAATAAAATCCAACAGTTTGCCGTTGCAGACACTAGTCAGGATCACTTTATTTTATGAAGACCCTGATGTACTTTCAAGCTACTCTTCACTTAAGTTTTATTAGAAGATTTGACATTTCTAAAAGCATTTTCAAGAAAAAAATTCCTGCCGAGTTCTCACTCCACGTAGGAGCAAGCGCCAGAAGCAGCATTTTGTTTTAAAATTGTTATCCTGGGTAAACAGCGAAATCCTGGGGCAGGGAGGATAATGCAACAGCTACTGACGATTTCCATCTAGTCAAAAAGAAAGGGCACAAAAAGAAACTCTCTTGTGGGTTTCTGAGTCACTTTTGTTTCTTTACATTCAAACCTGTGGATGCTTGGAAGGGTGGGAGGGAGACGTTGTTTCTTGGAAGCTAAATCACTGGTTGTTGTCAGTTGAAGAGCTCAGGTTTAATGGGATATCCCCTTGGACACCCACAGAGGACAGGTAGGAAGCCATATTTTCAGATGGAACGTAAAGCGACGAACTTTCAGGCACGTCGGTTCCAAAGAGTGACTGACGATCAATGAGGAACTGCTGGGTGTTTTCAAGGATGACATCTTTCCCTAGGAACGCAAACGGACAACAGAAAACTCAGTTTCTAGAAGGCAAGTTACCAGACTTTATCTATGTAGAACTGAAAAGTGGCAAATCCCTACTGCAACAAGGAGGTGAGGGGCCTCACCCCAGGCAAAAAACGCTTGGAAACACTTGAGCCAAACTTGGACTCACTCAAAAGCCCATTAAAATCGATGGGAGTCTCTCCAGGTTGCCAAGCTGGGCTCTGCCTGAGTGCTGAGAGTTACCAACCATTTGGTCTTCTCTCCTTCACTGCTTGTGAAGTTGTGTTCACTTGTTACAGAAGTGAAGGACGGATGACCAAATGGTTGGAGACACTGAGAAGTGGATGAGAGGAGCTTCTCTTCTTCACTCACGAACCGTCTGCTTTTCCTCGTGCTCGCAGGAGACATCTGCCAGTTGCCCCATTATTCCAGCATCTCGCCATCGCGTGGACCACAAAGGCTTTGCAAACAGGGGATGCTCCCCTTGTGCAGTTCAGCCCCAACCCGCTGAAGAATTCTCTCCAGCATAGCTGAGCTTTAACGCCTCTGATGCTCATGCAAGATGCTGAGCCTAAGGTGGAGCTTGGAACTCCTTGAACTACACAGAACACATTAAAACTCTGCAGCGGGGTCAGGTGGTTACAGCACCAAACTAAGGCCCACAAAAGTTTCTCTTTTAGGTCTATCCCAGCTGAATACACATGAAAACAATAACATATCACTATTCCAAGAGCAGGAAAACACTTCCAGATTCATATCTAAGGCCAGTGACACACTTTGGAGTCAGTGAGTGGGAGAAGATCAGCTGGACAGTTCCCTTGAGGTCTGGAAACACTGAGACACAGCCTTTGCCTCTGGCTGCTAGCAGCTACCGGTGGTCACCTCCTCTGCAGCAGGAGCCAGAGGAAACACAGGACCTGTACAGCTCTTACGAGCCCTGCCCACTTAGATCATTGCATTGCTCCGAGGTGGCGATGAACAGGCAGAGAAAACAGTGGAGACATCAATAGATACGATGCGGACCCAAGCAGGGTAGTTCAGTTACATTTAAACCCGTTTATCCCCCCACACTTTTCCCACTGCTCAGTAACTAGCTTAGCAGTTGTTGTGGAAACATTGCTGCCTGACAATCACGAAAGTAAAATAACAGACGTGTTTTGTTCCCTCAAAGTGGCAAATGGTCAGTGCTGGATGTTGCATCGAGCTGCTGACATGTTTTAACACCTTAATTACATCCCCATTCCCGAGTCTCCAAGAGCTGCTAGCGCTCCTACCTGGGCAGGCGTTGTTAAAGGGTGGGTTGAACACTTTTGAGGACAGCTCAGTTGCATTCTTCTCCAGATCCACTGTGAGTCGCTGCATCTTGATGCAAAAATATAAACTACAATGTACAATTATACAAAGACAGGGGAGCTTGTTAGAACTAGGCCATTTCTGAAAAATCAGTGCTTCATCAATGCTGCACAACATCCAGCAGTAACGCGAGCTATCCTCCCTGCCCTGCCTCTCCTTCTAGCCTCACCCCTGCTTTGTTAAAATAGCCCGAAGCGTGTGCTCAAGGGCAGACATGCCTGAAGGAGAGGGCTACGGGAGGCGTAATCCCCTATCGGCGCTGGGCAATATGGTGCGAAGCTGATGGCTCACGAGGAGGCCAGGCTGGCGTCACTGTGGCTGCCATACAAAGGAAAATATGAAAGGAATTATCCTTCCTGTTTGCCCATGATTGTCTTTAAGTGAAACTAGCTTTTGCTTGCACAGTGCTTCTAGGTGCGGAGTTGCTGCAGGTATCACTTCCAGGCTTCTCTAAACTCCTGACTTTCTGTAGGACGAACAAGCCTAAGGGTAGGCTGCACCAGATGCTGGGAAATTCAGTGGACTCGAGGACTGAACCACTGAACGTTGCAGCCTCCCTCTTGGCCTTTTCTCTCATGCAATCCTTTTTAAAAGAGACCCTTGCTCCCAAGACTTGCTAATATCATCTGTCTCTTCAGAGACTCTCCTTCTTAACACTCAGGAAGTGGAACTACCTGGTAAATTCAAAATTATTAAATCAAAACCTTAAAAGGATAGTGACACCATGAAGAACGCTTAGAGAACTTTTGCACTTTATTAGAATAGATTACACTTTTCTTGTGCCTCCATAGAGATGGCAGAACCATCCAAGTCTTTATCCTACCTGGCTGGCAGTGAGGGCTCTGAAAATTCACCCTCTATCAAGCAGGAAAAAACCCTGGTCATGAAACACACAATTCCTTCACTGTTTATTAAATCACCGTATGCACTTTAGTAATGTCAATGTCGATTCCAGACAAATACTGCCAAACTGAATTTCCCCTTGTTTCTTCCCTACGGGCATGCATGAACCTCTATCCTAATTGCATGTGGTTTTACTGCTCCTGACATGTACAGGGACGGCTGCACTTTGTAAAGGCATACTTTATAAAGGGCTTTGGCACAAAGACACTCTGTGAATCTACGGTATCAGGAGGACGTGACATTCACACTAAGAGAAAGTTTAAAGCAGCCAGTTTCAGTTAAAGACTCCAGGGCACCAACACGCCTCGAAACAAGCTCAGGCTGAGTGGGAAAGACAAGTCAAGGGTATAAGCTAACACTCTCAGCCTACTCCCAGGAGATGCTTACTTGCTGTGCTTTACCACACTCTCCCCTCTGGCTATAAAATAACTAAGCATTCTTCACTTATGCACAAGCTCTGTTTCATATTATTATTATTATTATCATCATCATCATCATTATTATCTTCATATCTCAGAAATACACGTCTCTTACCGGGGACAGACTGGCTTCCATTTCAGTCAAATTCCACTCACTCAAAGATAAATTGGGATTAAAGACCTGTTGGGAGAAAAATACAATTAGAGCTCTGAAAGATGTAATGGTTTGAGATACTCATCTCCTCAGCTGTCTGCCTTGCCTGTCCGCCGAAGGTTGTAGCCCCGCTGGCAGAGGTGCCAGAAAGCAACGCCTGCCTGTGCCTCAGCTGCTCTGACATTTAACCAAAGCTACAGGCAAGAGCTCACGTGTGTTGATTTGTAGGAGGGCCAGAACAGCAAGGGCTGTTGTGGGCGCTGGTGCTGATCCGCAAGCCTTGCTGCCTGCCAGTGGAGGGGCCACAGTCATGTCGTAAACCAGGGCAGCTGTTTGTGTCACTGCACATGCAAGTCCAAGCCCCTTTTTCACTGCTCTTGGATCCTAGGACACTTCCAGATTCATATGGTTTTTTTTAATAGTGTCCCAAACCACAGTAGCAGAGGGCAGATTACTGCTGCATCAGCGCCTCAATGGCTATTGCTTGAGAAGCCTGAGCAACCTGGGAAAAGGAGCTGTTGGTCTGGGGCACAGTTTTATGATTCATTCTCACTCCTGTGATGTTCAGTTGCACAGAGAGAGAAAAGTGTGTCAGTAACAGGAAAACACCTCCTAATGAGAAACAAGAAACAGAAACCACCGGAGTCAGTGACAGAGCAGGCCATTAGAAAAGCTTTCTGTAAAGTCAGAATCAATCAGAGACACTTGGGAACTGGCTTTAAGAAGGTAAGATTGATTTTTTTTTTAATGAGTTTTCATTCCCGTTTATCCGTGCAGGTTTACCACATGCCTTTATCTGAAGCACCTCCTCAAGGGAGCATATCTTTGCCATATAGATTCTTTTGCTACGTACGGAGTTATTTGATTATTGGCAAAAACCTTTCATATACTGTCTATGCATACGAGGAGAGAGAGAATGAAAGAAAGAAACAAGCCTTCATATTTTTGCATATATAACTTAAGAAAAAAGCCACTATCCATTTCTAGAGAAAAGCGACCTGGGAACTGCAGGCAGACAAAGATTCTCGGCAGAGAGAGGATTTGTCATCGGCTACGCTTCCCGGAACATGAAGAAAAGGGGAAGGCAGTAGAGCTAAACACAGTCTAAGAGTATCTAAGATGCAGAATATGCAAAAAATAAACCAGCCCACCCAAAGCAATTACCAAGCTAGCTAGAGTCATACTAAACCTGGTTTATGTACATGTTTCCTAAAACACCATCTCATGATGGTGTCTTTACCAAATGCACTCTGGTTTGTGTTCCTAAGTTCAAATATGTATATTTTCAGAAGAAATGTAAAAAAGAATCATTTAAAGTCTGAAATCCTGCCAGTTCCCATAAGCAGGTCAAAACAGAGATGCGTCTCTGTCGGCAGCATGTGACAGACAGAAGTGCCACACAAGAAGCAGCAGCGTGGCCTATCTGATTTACAGCCCAAAGGTACCGCTGTGAACTTCGCAACTGCGCCCGCGGCCGCCCCGGCAGAGGGCCCGGCACTCACATCCAAGAGGCTGGCGGGCTCCAGGCCGTACTGCTGGCTCCTCAGCAGCAGCTGCAGCCCTTCCAAGCTCCAGTCGGTGCCCTCCAACGGGTCTGAAATATCTGTTCTGAGAAAAGACAAGGGGAAATATTGCCACAAATGAGACTTGCATAGATACATATAGAAAGCAGGACTGAGCAGCCTTCCGACATGAGGTTTATGCTTAAATCTCACTTTGAAAACCAAAAGCCCACTGTCAGCCCGGGTTTATGCCATTTCACTTGGATTAATCCCAGCAGTACAACCCAGCAGAGCACAGAGGGGACTGGGCTGATGGCAAAACGAGTGAGACTACCCCTCTCCTGGGTGACGCACGCCGTTTGGGGATGGACAGTCTGTGCACATCTCCTCTCGAACGGGAAAATTAAAGCTTTCCTTAGAGGAAATCCTTCTAGAGAGGCACTTGGGGTCCAGAACAGGCTGCATTCCCACCCTCCTGGGTCCAAGATGGCTGAATTACTATTAATTAATGGATGGCTTTTAAAGGAGTGACTTTTACCTGCAGGCATTCAGTCTGTGGGTTGCATTTACCAGAGAAATTCAGCTAAAGGAGCACATGTGAGGCCCTGCTGGGTTTAATCCCCCCCAAAAGCTATAAAAACTTCTCTTTACATCCAGAGTCTTTAGAAGAGGATGGGTTTTCTTCTAATAAAAAGTTTTTAAGTAGCCAGTGGGGTTCAGAAGGAAGAATTTGGTTGTCTGTAAGGATCCAAAGGAAAATTAGAAGCCTTTCTGATAACTCTATTGAGTGTGGGTGTTTTTCCCCTCAGTCATCTTCACATTGCTGCAGTTGCCATGAAGGATGAATTCTGCAGTTAACTTCTACCTGACCCACCAAGCTGCAACCACGCTGTCCTCCTGCTGGTGAAGTCTGCTGTACGCCCACCCCGACATCGGTGCCGTTGGGATTTCAGTCCCACAGCTCCAAAGGTTGCTCACCCACATCGCCCCACGGCTGAGCCTAATGACACTGCCCCTTGCAAGAGGACATCATTCTCTGGGTGACTGTGACATGCAGGATACTTGTGTGCCCTGGCTTCAAAACAATGAAACCTCCATCCCTCTGCGTCAGACTTCTGCACTCGGTGAACACAAACTCCCAACTCTCCATCCCCGTGAGTGACCTCACTTGCTATTTCATGATTTTAAGGCATGATTTTATACCCTTTTATAAAGCCTTGCTTTGGACTGCCTGGCACTTTACTGAGCCCCTCCTGTTCAAGGAGACAAGCACAGCAATGCAGCTGTTTCGTGGGTTTTCACTCTTAGTCAGAGATAGGGAAGCTGAGATCTCTTGCCATGTCAGCTCCCCGGTACCTCCCCAGAAGCATGCAGCTCATGTGGTGGTGCCAAAGTGACTGGCTGCCCCCTGAAGACAGATCGAGCCCTGACTCAGGAAAGTCACCTTGGAAAGGTGACAGGAGGAGATGCAAAGGGAGAACAGACTAAGGAGAAAAGTCTACTTGACTTCACAGCACAGGAGAGGAAAAGAAAGGGGGCAAATTATTTCCTTCTCAAGCCCAAGCCTGGGCCTGATAAATGCTTTGGTGCCTTATCAAATATATGCCCTACTTAGTGTAGAGGTTATGGTGATGATTGACTCACCTTCCATCACTGTCTGTGTGACACCTTATTCACTGCACAGAAACACCAGTGACAAATATTTCCTTATGACTTTACATAATTGAAAACTCAACAAAACAAATGCAGAGGGGACACAAGCTACTGGAGGTGTAGTGTGGCCCAGTGGCCTGCAAGTCTGCAGACATGGATGCTGGACTGGGCTCCAGCTTTCACTTGGACCTTGGGCAAATCCCTCTCACTGCTGAAAGCCTCTTCCTCTTCCCACGACTCTGATGTACATGCTCTGACAGCTTTTCCTCTCTTGGGTCCTTCAAGCAAGCTGTCCACAGACCCTCTACGCCTGTGAGCTGTCCCCTGGGCTTCAAGGGTCCTCTAAGCAGGTGCCACAGGTGCAGGATGGAGCTCACCAGGCTGCATTAGGCGACTTAAAGTCAGCCTCCCTTTCCCCCCTGCTAATGGAAGAGAGGGCCACAGCTCTCCCTCGCTGCCCTCACCTGTCCAGCAACGCCCTTCTGCCTCTTCTCTCGGGTGGTTGTGAGGCCCCTGGTGGGGCTGCACCACAGCCTCCTTTGCCTTCCAAAACAGACTGAACCATGGCGACGGGGAGCACGGGGGGCTCAGAGCAAGCCCGGCAGCCTGGCAGCGGGACATCGGGCTCAGCGGTGGCTTTCACTCCAGGGCTGACTGGCTCTTCCTTGATCAGCATGAGGCACTTCTCTCTGTATCAGAGACAAGAATTAGCACCACACACACATATACCAGCTCCACAAAGGCCTCGTGCTACTGGGAAGGGCAATAGCACAAGGGCTTGCCTTCACTTCCCATCAAACTGCCCACAGAGTCTTTCCATTCTCCTAGGCGGGCAAAAGAAACCAGCAACCTTGTTTTCTTTTCAGCAAGCTCCAGAAACACGTTCAGCTGGAATATCTTCACTCACTTAATCAGTCACAGCTATAAGGAATTTGCCTCATTCGACTGTTTTGCAAATATGGAAAATACACTTCCGTGTGTTGATCAGTCCTGCGATAGGCCAAGCGTTAGGTCTGAAACAGGTTAAAGGGTCAGTAGGCTAGAGAGGCTCCCCTGAAAAAGGAAAACCCCCATCCTAGAGACAGGAATAGGATCAGCAAGACCCATGCTGGAATTAGGATTGGACCAGCAAGCGCTCTAGAGATCCCAATGACACTGGTCAGGATCTTGTGGTCCTGCAGGATTTGGAACAGAACCTACCAAGATCTGACAGTCCCAGCCAGATGTTTTATTTGTCTGGAACTAGAGGTTTGCCTTTTTCCCGTGGGAGAGGCACCCCACGTTATTCCTAGCCAGACGTATGACATTGAAGTTTTGAACAGTAGCATTTTGTATGTAAAATTCTACTCTGTACTACTTATAGGAGGCTTTACAGCTGTGAAACTGCACAACTGGAGCCAAAGGCATGTAGACCAACAGGATCAGGGCACAGAAAGCCATACTGGAAAAATATTACCTTACAACACTTACAGGCTAGCTTTGCTGCAAGACAACACAGGAGCTTGTCACACATATGGGATGATATGTGGCACCACAAAGCCTTCCTTGGCATCCCTTTCAGATCATCTTCTCATCTTGTGAGTCCTAAACTCCCACCGGAAGCTCGTGTTGATTTAGGAAGTGCCACCCTTCTGAACTCATTAGGGCCGTGGCTGGCTCAGATGCTCAAGTCATGCAGACACAGCATAGATCAGAGGCCAGCAGATGGCACTCGGTAATTAGTAGAAATAAGCAGCTTGAAGGTTATATTAAAATTTTTCTGCTTTAGAAATGCTTACCAGTTGGTTTGTGTTTTGGTTTGGTTTGGTTTGGTTTTTTTCTTTTTATCTAGAGCTCTTTACGTGCTTCTAGCTAATTTTATGGCTATGGTGTCAATTATTAGGCAGATTTACAGGCAATTTCTAGAGTATAGCTGCCTTGCCTCTATACTTGAGAAACTGTTTCCATGATTCATCTGTCTACTTACTTTCCACTGACATAGTTGTAGCTATTCTGCTACTAGCCCTAAATACACAGCATGTCTGTGGCAGGAAGAGATAAGCATTAAAATACCTCTGCATTCAGTTCTTAAGTTCCTGGGACCTTTTCACAGAAAAGTTGTCAAACATCGGAAGTTGTCGTGATGCAGCCTTTCTGTTCGCATTAGCAGAAAGATGTACAGTTTGATTCTGTTTCTTCTTTGTCAAAGCCAAAAGGAAACTTCCTTTCTCTCTCTCTCTCAACAAACCCAACAAGTGTTAGTATCTGATTATTTGATAAAGTCTGAGACAGCCCCTGTTTTGAGAACAGCATGGAATACTTCTCCAAGAGGTGAGTGGAAGTTCTCAGCGTGAAACTCATAACTTTCTTTCAAAAGTTATGCTGTTATTATCCCTCCCTAATTCTGAAAATCTGACCCATATTGCAAACTGGGAAAAAATATTCCAGCCCACCAGCTCTATAGAGATTTGTGAATCAGACAGAAACTTTACTAGAATTACAGCCAGGAAAAACTCTTTTGAAGTTATGCAAGCCCACACCCGACTCTCCCTGTTCTTAACACAAACGTGTTTACCTGTCGTTTTCAGGAGGGGCTTGCATATTTATTACGTTGGATGGTGACGCTTCGGTAACATCAGATATGATGGGTCCTCCAGCAATCGCAGGGCTGTTTAAGCAAGAGGCAGGTTCAGTCGATGGCTAAGAGAAAAGCAAAAAATCATATAGATTTATCCTTCTGAGGACCAGAACAAGTCCAAAGCCCTATCCGAGAGAGTTTACTCACTGTGCCCTTGAGCCCTCCTTGTATGGAAACCAAGAAAGCTTTTACCTAGATATGCAACATTATAATTTCCTCTGGTCTTTCCTCCAACCACACAGAGGTGCAGATGTAAAATAAGCACTGCGACTGTAGCGTCAGCTACTAAGAGGTTTTATCATGTCTGATATTTTGCCTAGGCTGCTTAGCTTCCTCTGGAGGGAAAGGTCCAACACAGCCCCACAGGGGAGCATGGGTCTCTCACGTCAGCTCAAGTATTTTAACTGCATGACATAAGTGTCATGTGTCTGGCGTCTGCTTTGGAGGGTTAGGGTGGTGGGGATCCCTCGGCAACTGCAAAAATCTGGGTCTGGTCAGAAAGATCGTAGTACCCAGTTCTAGAGCATACTTCTTCCTCTCTGCCCTTGAAGCGAGCCAGGCTGGAGTAACACCACGGAGAGTGTGGTGTGCGGGGTCTGCCTTCGCCTCTCACAACCCATGGCCTCCCACGTGAACACGACAGCACAAGCACATGCAAGCAGGCACCCCTCCCTAGAACAGGGGAGCTGAAGAAATAATAAATGTCACTCGGCTTTGCAAACCTCCTCTCTTCTTCACTGCCAAACTCTTGCCAAACTACTCACTCTGTAACTGTATTATTGCTTCAAACATTTTTCCACCCTGGCCAAAGAAATCCCCCAAAGCTCAGAGGCTGGTGTAAACCTACCGACTGTATGAAATAGGGGTCATGGAGGGGGTCCGTAGACAAATGCCGGCTGAACTTGGACACTTGTGGAGCCGAAATCCCGTTGTCAAGCATCAGAGGTCTGTGAGGAGAACCAGATTTATTTTCCCAGCACATACTGGCTGGTTCCCGGTTGCTCATACAAAAAATGTCTCTCAGCCAAGGGTTGTTTTCCCCTGGGTACCCTGTATTGCCTCAGCTGTAAGGCGCTTTCTTGTCCAGTGTTATGGACAAGGAAGGGAACCAAGAGTTTCGGAGGAGGTCACCATTAAAAAAGAGCATTAGCCATAAAGATAAGGGGGGATCTGGGATTTCTAGATCTTATTGGAAAGATGCAAGTAAAATAACAAATTCAACTCATGTTTTGAATTGAACAAATTCAACTCATATTTTCTTCTGATTGCTAGTGGTTTTAAACTCTGGGCAGGATCGTTATCTTGTTTAACTGGAGGTAGCTACGCTGAAATTATTAGTGCAATACCGGAAACCTGGCCTTGTTACCAGCTCCCTTCGTGCCCAGGGCCTCTTTGGCAAAACTACATCTCCGTACATAGCACTGCATAAAAGGAACTTGTGCCACCCACTAAGTAAGTCATAAAACAGGGGGAGACACAAAGCAAAGCAGAGCCTAAACTCATTTTTTAAAAGCCTGTATGCAATGACTGAAAGGCTTTTGCAGATGGCCACTGAGAAGAAGAAGTGGGTCTGCATGCTGGGTCCTGTAGCACGAGCACTTTATGTTTAGTAAATGATTGAAACCAAGAGAAAATGAGGAGCCTCAAAGTGGCGCTGCCTTTCCATCATGAATCTTCCCGGGTGGCAGTCCTTGGTTTTGTGATAGACCCAGAGAAGCTGGGAACTGGTATATTTTGCTACACACCCGCTATCGTTAATGCTGTGATGATCCTGTAAAACTGCCTAGCAAATCCCTCTTCTCATCCCACTGTCCTGCAGTCAGGAAAAGCATCTTCAGTGCTCATCTAGAAGACAGTGATTTGGCTGAGGGCACCAGGGAAAGCCAACAGCTTTTTCCACAGTAATGTCTAACAGGCTTGACAGGATCTTTAGCTCACAAGCACCACAGGGCAAGAAATGCATGGCTGCTCTCCTGGAAGGCACTAAGCTTCCTAATTCAAGCTCCTCTATTCACTTGCCTTGAAGAGCTTATTTATGACTGTAAAGATACCCCAAGCTAAAATCTTTCTCCACCTTTCTCTCTGTAAGGCCTGCAGGTTGCATGCCACCAAACCTGTGTCGGATACACACCCCGTTCAGTGACTGTGGGTCACTCTGTGGGCTGGCTGGGCCCAGCCCCACTCCCACTGATGACAAGTGCCAAAACTGGGACCTGTAGGACCAGCAATGGGGTCCCTGCCCTTTACCCTCCCACTAGTTAGTGTTCCCATCTCCCATCTCGCTCTGTATTCCCCAAATAAAGGTCACGAGCTGACACGGTGCTTCTCTAAAGACCACTGAATGGGGCATGTCAGCAGGTCTGACTCGGCAGTTCAGCCCATTCATTTCCCATCACCATGGTGCCCTGGTCCGCTGACCGCCTGCCTGGGCGAGCTGAGCTTGTGCTTTTAGTGAGGGGGCAGCATTATGCACCCGTGAGCATGTGCGCACCACACAAGGGTACTTACAGCTTCCTCTTTATCCCAGTGCTGCTAGGGCTTGATTGGAGCTGGCCAAACAGAAACTGAATCAGCTGTCAGGAGAGATCAAAATCCAGTGTTAATCAGCAGAGTGATTCAGCACTCCCTGCTCTCACAGCCATTCTTATCTCACACATTCCTCCCTCCTGACACCACCCCAAAGCTGGGAGCAGCCATGAAATATGGGAGCCAAATTGCATGAGACATCGGAGCCCAAAACCAAACTAAGCTTTCCAAGAACCCAAATGACCTGCCTAGCTTTCAAGAAACACCGCCAGGTGCCTGCTTTGTGCAAAGGCTGCTGGATGCACGTGCTCAGCGCTCTCTCTCTCCACTTCCGTGCGTGCAGAACTCCAGCTAGCCCTATCAGACTTGGGAATCTGCCTGTGAAGTACACAGGCAAACATTCCTAGGCCTGGAGTTAGACTTGGCCTCCGTTGAAGTCTTTAGAGACTTTTATAAGAGGATCTATAAAGTCTGACAAAGACTTTGCAAGTGAGAGAGGCAACTCCCATGGGGAGACCCTGGATGGAGGTCTTAGCTCTTTCAGTTGAGTTTTTCAGCCCTGTGATATAACAGGACACTAAAAAGGGTGCAGAATGGCTCTGGAGAGGAATCACTTAGCAACATATTCCCAGGTCAGCTTGAGCCTAATGCTCTGCTTTGACCTCCAAACAAAGAGAGCATTATTATTATATATCACAGCTGTCTCTTACTCATTGCTCAATATAACAAAATAGAGTTGCATAAATGCCTCTACAATGAGTGGTGTGGCTGGTCCAGCCTCGGAGCCGGAGGAAGGTTTGATAACCCCGTGCATTTCTATCCAGTCCTATGACTCTGTGATGCCACGTGAGGGTCAGAACGTGGCTCTCAGGGGGACTGGGAAATGTGACATGCTCAGTCCTGTCAGCACCATCTGGGAAGCACTGGAGAGGCCTTTCCTAGTGTTGGTCACGCTAGATTTTAAGGGAGATGCTCCTTCAGTCTGAAAGGTTCTACAGTAATTCCTCAACTATACCATTAGCACCAGAAAACAGAACAGTTGCTGGAGTTCCCCACTGGGGGAACGGCTTGCCAGTTCTGTGCCTGCAGCTTCAGTGCTGGCAGGAGCGGGAGGCTCCTCTCTTGTACGAAGGAGAGAGGAAAGCTTTGGGAAGCCCAAAGGCATCGGGTACAACCAGAATACAGCCAGTAAAGGGCAATTGGTGAGAGTTGTCCTCTCTTGGTCAGGGCTTCGACAGAAAAGTGGTTTCTAACTACAGCAAGGACTGACAGGGAAATTAAAATCTTTTGCTCGAGGGTATAATCTCTGCTTTGTTAATGACTACTTTCCATAGGACTCATAAGAACATCACACAGTTTGAAAGAGAGGGAAATAAATAACCTGCGATATCAGAGTGTGGAGAAGATTATGGGACACGAAAAAAGAAAGAAATCGGCAGAGGACATACACCAGGCAGTACGAGCGAGTTTGGAGTTTATATGACCACTACCTTGTTGATCACTTTCTGTTGCTGTGAGTGGTTCTGCCGGAGAGAAACAACTTCCCGCCAAAGAACTTCATTTTGCCTGAAAGTGAAACAGAAACTTTTCGTGAGCACAGAAACATCCCAACAGCCCACGGTGCCGCCGTGATGCACAGTAGACCCAATTGTGCAAAGTCTGTCTCACTCTGGGGCTCTTGCAGTGCTTGGCTCTTTTCAGGTATCCCAAACGGGTCACACAGTTGCTTTCCTTGGTTTCCCTTGATCTCAAGAGAACTACAGACCAAAGCATGGAGCAAAAACAAATAAAGAGAAGCCAACATCTATAGGGGAGGGTAACAAGAGGGCATGTGTGTTTAGGTGTTGTGGAACATTGGGGCCAAACTCAGAATTTCAGCAGGGCCAGATTTGTGACTTTGAATGATTTGGATCACCAAGACTGTTCTTCCTGCTGGAGCCAAGAAAGCCCAACCTCTCCACAGCTGCTCCAAAGACCAAGAGATCCTATGGACAAAGATCCTATGTATTCTGCTGGCTGAAACCTCATACATGTGGTGGTACAAAGGCATGTTTGGGAGTGACTGCAGCAGCTAAAGGGATGCTTCTGTATCCGAGAGCCTTGAACTAGGAGGACTATAATGATTTCATTAATCAGAGTGACTGATTTCATCCAGCACAGACCTGTGCCCAGCTTGCAATTGCATAGAGTATACTCATTTTCTGTCTGCAAATGTAGCACACGGGAGTTACAGGCTTCCTTGAACAGTCAGCCCCAGAAAATGGGATGGGGAGATGCAGAGTTTCTTTGCTGTGCTGCCTCCAAATCTGGATGCCAGCCAAGTCCATGCTGAAAAAAAGGGTTTGCCAGTCAATTTATCTCAAGAGTATCTGGATGTACCAAAACCGACAGGCCAGCAAAACCTGTCATACATCATCATTTATAAATCCTTTTGGTACATAGCCCTTGGGTGGTTTTAGTCTTTCTAGTGTGGATTGATGCTAGACCTGGGAAGACAAGGTCCAGGGCTCCAAAGAGCACAGCAGCTGCCCTACTACAGCAGCTTGTACAGCAAGAATCTCCGCGGTGAACTTTCTGCACTGGCACTGATGGGATTTTCAGCAAAGCAGCTTTCCTTAGTCTGACAGCTTGTACTGGAGTTATGTCCTAATGGTTCTTCACCACTGTAAATTTCTTAACGTGGTTTCAGTCTGCGATTTCTGGTCTGTCTTAGGTTATAAAAATTGTATTATTTTAATCGGTTGAATGCAATTTTGCCTTTTGCCAGATAGAGGAAGGGAGCAAGAGAATCAAAAGGGAGAATAAACTAAAAGCAAGGCCAAATCATCGACACTGGAATTCCTTACAAATTAAATAAGATACAAGCCTAGAAACTCCCTCATTGCCACTGTACCTGGATTTCATGATTTCATGCATGTATGAAGTGTGGGAGTCATTCAAATTTGAGGGAGGATAAAAACATTTATCTGTTGTACATAAGGGGCTGGACTGCAATGAAGTTTCACAGTATCGGGTCTTCTCTCAGGGCCCAGGATGCCAGTGTCCGCTGGTGATGTAGGAGTATCAGCTCTCATAAAAGAAATTTTTAGGCCTTATTGCTTAAAAAGCACTTGGAAAACCTAAGTTCTCTGTAAGGATTAAAATTCTGAAGGCAAATAAAAACCTCTCCAAGTACGAGACTTATAAAACTGTATCCATTTACTAAATGCCCAAGTGACCATGTCTGACTCAGAAAACCCCAGTGTCTCGGACAGCTGGAGGTCAGGCGGCCACACAGAAGAAGCATTGCATGTGCTTGTTTTGCTCTGATACAACAATTTTGGCCATGCCAGAAGACACAGTCTTCAGAGAGATGGACTAAGCACTACAGCAGTTCTCGTGTTCTTATACACTTTAGGCCAGTTGTATATTTTGGAGGTGGAGGATGAAAGAGAGATAGCTGGAGTGGGCACCACCACATTTCTGCCAAGGACTCTTCTAGGTGTGAGAAAGAGTTAACATCTCTTTTTAGCATCATCTCTATCTGGAGGAAACCCAGTTATCTGAGCTAAGTCCCCAGGTTATACACATACTTCCTGCATAGCCTGCCCTGTGCGTTCCTCGTCTGTAGAGGGGAAATGTAGATGAAGAGAATATGTCCACCTTTGACAGAAGACAGAGTCTGAGCATTAAATTGATTTTGTAGATCAAAGGGTCTGCAGAGAAATCCTACCTTTTATTGTCTCAACAGATCTACGCCCTATGCCTAATCCCTGGCTCGGTATGTGCTCCCTGGGAGGGAGGTGTGTAAGGTTCCTCCTTTCAAACATTCCCCAAGATCAACAGCTCTCAAGAAGCAAATGCCCGCAAGAAGCAGCCTGAGTAGGATTCAAACTCACTGCTTCATGTCCTGCACTTGACACTCCATGTTCTCCTGCTGACTTCTCAGTATCTGTACCTCGTATAGCAACCTGCTGAGGTCCTCCTGGCGCATCTTGGTCTCCTCACTTTTCACTACCGACACCTGAAGAGGAGAAATCAAAGGTGGATTTTACCAACACAAGAAGGGCATGGACAGACAGAGTCATTGCTGTGGCTTGGGTGCAGGACTCCCACCAGCCGGGCTCTGACGGGCAGAAATACTGGGTCAGGCAACGCGTGCATAAGAGTCTGAACTATCCTTAGGGTATTACTGCAAGGGTCAAAGAAATAAAATAGAGCAAAGAGCAGGAAAAATGCTTTCGTACAGAGGGTCTGTCAGCAGCAGGACATTCTCCACTAGAGTGGGGACTTACTTCAAATCAGCTTGCAGGGGGAAAAAAAATGGTTATTTTGAGGAAGGGGGTGGAATTGAATTAGACTGATTACTTCTTTCTACTTTAACTACAGAGAGACCAAATCCAGCCTCAGGTTTTACAGGAATGAGCCTGAGGAACTGCTTTAAATTGATATATTACACTTGGATTTCCAGAAGGCTTTTGCTGAAGTCCCTTTTTCTGAAGTCAATATGTTAATTCAGTAAGAGAACAGCCCTTTTGGGGCATCGGTAAAAGGTTAAAAGATGGCAAACAGATGGTAGGAGTAGGTTATCGCTTCTATAATAACAGGAGATGACTGTTGGGAGACACAGCAGGAGTTATGTTGTACTTATGTAGAAAAGCAGGTAGCGATTCAAAAGCAGAGCGGTGCGAAGCAAGCCTGGCCATGCAGCACTACACAAAGGTCTCCTGATACTGAGTGACGGAGGAAAAAACACAGACAAAACTCTGATGAGAGCCAAGCCCTGCACATAGAGGACCCCCACCCCAACCCCACATGCATATGGAGAGGACAGAAACCAGACCCCAGGGTGATCCTGGAGTTACGATGAGCAGTCTATAGCTCGGTGGCCCATGGCCCGAAAGCAAACAAGCATTTTGGTAGCTGTCAAGAGAGGAGCGCAGCTTTGGTAGAACCCTCACAATGACCATGGAGTGCTGTTCTGGTCAAGCCGCCCCAAAAAAGGGAGGTGGGAGGGTTAGAAAGGCCCAGGGCACACAGCCACGGCATCAGGCATGGCAGGGCTCCTGCTCCGGAGGAGCTCTCCTTCCCCACTCGAGGCGTCTGAGGGACAGGAACCAAGTATTCACTACTACTCTCTTAGCAGAAGGCCTGGGGGAAACAAATTAGATAAAGAGGCAGCAGGCTTAAAGCAAACCAACGCAGACCATTAGTTAAGTTTTGGGGCATATTGTTGAGAAATGATTTGAAAAAGCACGGCGCAGCCTCTCTCTCCACACGGGTGGTGTGGAACCTTCTGGAAGAGAAGGCTGCCGCGCCTCAGCCTTCCCGCCCCGGAGCTCACGGGGGGCTCACGCCGGGCCAGCCGGCGCGTCCCCCACCCGGCGCTCCCTCACCTTCCTCTTGATGTGCTCCAGGAGGTGCTCGTGGCCCTGCAGGAAGCAGAGGTGCTGGAACTCGGTGTCGTCCCGCTCGGGCTTGACGAGACCCCCCTGCTCGATGTTCACCACCTTCCTGAAGCCGTCTGCGTGGAGAAGGCACGGGTGAAGGGCTGACAGACCCAGCCCCTCCTTCTCACCTCCCACCCCATCACCTTTGAGGGCATTTCTGTTCACTCCCCCCGCTTTTTGAGCCGCTGCGGTGCTCGAGGCACAGCCGCGCCCCCTCCCCGCGGCTGGGCACGCTTTTGGGCCATATCTACAAGAGATCCAGAGCAAGGGAGAGAGCCATGCATCCCACTGGGCACGCCGTGGCTCTGGGGACGCGCTGCTGCTGGCCCACACCGTGAAAGCCTCGCTGACAGTCCCTTGGGCATGTGGGTCCATCTGCCAGGAGCTGAAACACCCGCTCTTCAGAAGCCCCTGGTTCGATTTGCAAGCCAAAGGGATGCAGGGAGAGGTTTTCTAAAGGCACAGACCAGCGTCAGGTGCCAGTTTTGGGAAAAAAAGGGTCACATGCACATTTAAAAATCTACTTTGAGTACTTCTCTGAAGTCCTAGAAAGGTTTCTAAACTTTATCTAAAGACCGGCCTAAAATTTACAATAGTGCTGCTGTATAGATAAATAGCAAAGTTTAAACTTTATTGAGGAACTTTGTGAATTAGTCACTGAAAAACTTCCCCAAACTATCAGAAAAGAACCATATTTAATACAGTTGTGGTCTAGATGTGGCTAAAAACTACACCCAAACCTCCATGAGGAGGTGAAAATGCCCCAAAAGCAAGGCCAGGTTTGCAGGGAGTACTGTCCATAATTAGGTCAGTGATGCAGCTGGTGAAATGAATAAGCTCTGGGCGTGCTACCCTCAAAAGCAGCAGTTTCTGAGGGAGGTGTCACCATATCAGGCTGCTCAAAAAAATCCCAAATAGAATAAAATGGAAAAGAAATAATAATAAGTCATCACATTGGTGCAAGAGAAGCGGAAAACCTGGTAGCTGAAATTCCTTAGCTCACATCTTACAATGTAATCTAACAGAAATTTCATGCTGGAACCTAAGGTCAATGCAAGGAAATCACCGCCCTGGGATCTCAGAGCCAAGTCCTCTTTAGCAAAATCAATAATGTCACAACAATGCATATATGTGAGATCTCCACTTTTCTCTCCACAGTCCTCTTTCATGCCTCCTGCCCCACACACACTTTCTGTCACTGTCCCCATGTCTGTAGGACCCACGTGCCCTACGCTCTGGAGGTTGAACTTACACATGTTCAGCTGTCGGACGAAGCTGGCCATGTTGTTGTGTTTGAAATACTTGGGCAGCACCTCTTTGGCAAAGCGTCCTTGGTCGAACACATGGAAGCTGGTGCCATTCTGCAAAGGAGACAAGGACAAAGGCCAAGTCAGACGAGTGTCCCCGACCATGAGAGGTGCCCAGAAGGAGGTGATTCCCTTGAGTCCTACAGTGGGGGAAGTCGTGCTCTCTGAATTGTCACCTTGAAGCTGAGAAGGGTGACAACAGCCTTCAATGATGGATGTTTTCCTTTCAGTCTGGTACAGTCAGTCCTCTATGACTGCAGTTTTGATCTTTTTCTACTAAGCTTTGCCACTGCTTAGTTCAGAACCTTGGATGTGAGAAAGAAACTACGGACTTTTGCACATAAATAGCTCGTAGCTTATGATTGTCCACCCTTGCACAGAAAGACTCTGGTGTCTGAAGAAGGTCCTGGAAAGCAGGAATTGCCATTACAACCCCTCGACCTGCTTGCATAGGTCTAACTCTGACCTATCTGCTCCAGAGCACAGCAGTCCCGGAGGGAGCACCGCCTGGAGACATGGTACAAGAAACACAGCAAGGCAAGGAACCAAATCAGCCCTGGAGACATAACACTGATACAGAAGCTCTACACACCTTCTCTTGACTGTTGTTGAAAGTACAGAGCCACAAGGGCAACTGCAAAATATTAAGCTGCATGCTTTACAGTGCAAGCTAGCAAAGTGCCTGTTAACCAGATCAAATATCTGTTTCCGAGGCTGCAATGCCAGGATCTGTGATTGCAAAACAAGGCAAACTGCCTGGGATTGTTGGCAGAGACAGGCACGCTGCAGGCCATGTGCTTCCCCTGCCTGCCCAGTTCTACCCACTGACAGTTAAGCTGGTACAGAGAGGGCCTGCGACACGCAGTGCATTGAAGCTGCCTTGAAACTTTTTGCCAACAGCAATCCATGTGACCTTTTTAAGGGACAGAAAAATTAGCAATTAATTTTCATCTGCAACCAACACTCAGAAACAACGTTTTCTCCAACCTGAACAGATCAGTGTCTCCAGGATATGGTGACAGGGAGACTACCTTATATCCGCTCTCTGCTCTGGATGGGGGGCAGCACCGGGAGTTTGGAGGAATGAAGAATCATGATTTCAGACATGGAGTTTGGGGCACATGTGGCATTTTTGTAAACTTGCAGAGAACGGTATATTCCAGGGGCTCACATTGGCTTTGCTTGTGGAGAGAGAAAGAGCTGCCAAGAGCTACCTGGAGAACCACCCAGCTGTGCAGCCTAAGCTCTCCACAGCTTTATGCAGGGACAGGCAAGATGCAGAGGCCTATGCCAGGGCAAAGACATCAGCGGGTATTTGGGACTTACCAACTCAGCTGCAGCCGAGTTTCAAGGGACACCTAGCTAGAGACACCAGGGTCTGTGCGGTGTTGGCAGGGAGGGGTCTGAGACCAGCACAGCCACAGTCATCCCCCTGCCATGTTCAGCATTATAACCGGCAGTCAAGTGGTGTGTCAGCTTCGGGTGTTATTTCACAGCGGACTGTTTTGTGACAGAGAAGGACAGTGTTTCGTAAAAGCGAGTGCTCAGGCTCTCTGTGCAGTAGGAGTGTACCAGCAGCGTGTGGGTCCCACCATGCACCCATCACAGGGTCCGTAGCTGCACGGGTGCTCTCAGGGCTGTCCAGAAGTTTCTAAAACAGGGAGTGTAGTCAGGACCACGAGAAAGTTCAGCACCTAAAGAGGTGCCGGTGTGTGCCTGTAGCCTGGCCGTGGCCACCGGAAAACAGCCAGCTGGCAAACCCTGCTGCCCTACTTATTGCCACTACATTTCCATTACCAAATGGTGCCAGTTCCCTCTGTGCTCTGGCTCGTCTGTCAGCTCCAACAATTAAACCTGCACACCCACAAACATATGACTCTGGGTCAGCTGTACCTCTTGCTCCTTGTTCACTGCTGCAAATACTGAACCTCACCTTGACAGTGCCCTTTGACCATCACCAGGGTCTCCCCTATCGTTCCTTACCCCATGCAGGAGAAGCAATGGCTTCTTTTGGTGCTTTAAGTGCTTAAGAGATTCACTAATAATCCATATGCTGAAATTACCTTTGCAGGCTAAGCTTGCAGACATGACAGCAGGGACCAGGGTTTCCCAACACTGCGAAGGCTGTTTTGGGGATGGAGCTGGTTTATCCTGCTTCCCTTGTACTTCTGCCCACTCACTCTCTCTGGGGTACAGCTGTGTGTCCCAGTCTGGGCAGGCTGATATAAAATGAGAAACACGAGGGTTTCATGTACCTGAACACCTCCTTACGGCCCCTCTTGAGAGGTCATTCCTTTGAATTCAGGGCTGCAATGTTCCCAGAAGCTGGCACACCCAAAAGGGTTCCTACAGACACAAAAGACTTTGGAGTTACTGTGCATTCACCAACGAACCATGCATGTCCCTGCTTGTTCCCACACAGCAGCTGTGCCTTGCTTGCCTTACATCATGGGAGCACAACCTGGGAGACACTTCTGTGCCCAAGGCAAAACTCACTCTGCAGCATATCAGTCTTGGCAGATGCTTATCTTAATTGTTTTTGACCGACCCACCCACGATGACAGACACCCTGTGCCCTGCCCAGGCAAGCAGCTCCAGGGATTTGCTAGGATTTCTTCCTAAGTGCATCTTCCATTTCAAAACTGGATTTAATTACTTCTTGTCCAATCTGCCATGGACACAGACAGCAGACTTTTCCTTTCCACCTTACAACAGCCTTTAGTGTATATATAAACTATTACCAGGTTTCCTCTCCTTCATGCTAAGAAGCAGTTCATGGCTCCTTAGAGGTCCTGTTATGCAAGAGTTCTAATTACATGCAGAAATCTTAGGCATGCACACAATTTCTCAGCTCCAACAACACTGATGGGCAGAAGAGGAAGATCATGGGAAATGTGGAAACATGCAACATGGGAAACATAGACATTTAAAAGCCTTACCAAAACCTCCCAAGAATGTAGCTCTAGCCTATGTTAGGCTGCAGGAAAGCAGAGCATGGTGGTCAGTCAAAAATAATGATGTAAGTGTAACAGAGAAGGGACTATTTACACGTTAGAAAATCCTTCCTAGTTTGAAAGTCCTCACTTAAGACACACGATTCCAGAACTTGGTGGTTCTCAGAGGTATGGTCACATAATACCAACATCAGAAAGCAACCAGTGCCTTGGATAACAACGCGGCTCAAATCCGATCTCAAGTTTTGAATGAAAACTCGACTGGACCCAAACACATGACAGAAAGGCTGCTTCAGACTTTTTTTTTCCCCTTTAAATCTGATTTTGTCACAGATTCTTCATTTTGGAGAACAAGTTTATGCACACAACTTATCTGATAACTCCCTGCTGAAGACAAATCACATTTGCAGCAAGTTTTAGATCAAAAGCACAACGTGGTATCAAAATGCTGTACGAGGAGGACAAATAAATAATTTTAATTCTCTGATTGCACTAAGTATATTAATGCCTCAGCGATAAATAAGAAGCCAAACCTATCCCTACGAAGCTGTACAGACAATACATACACACATCGCCACGACCATCGCACAGACTTGTTGAAAAAAATCAAGTAAAGCTCTTCCAAAACGTGAGTGATTTAGGGTGCCAGCCTGAGATCTGTTTAAACTACAGGTTTTAGCCTGAGGTCTGAATGCTGTTTATCGGCCGCCTTCTCCCAAGGCACATTTGTGAAAGGCTCCTAAGAAACACATGTGAAATAATACAAACAGCAGTGGAATTTTTTTTAAGGGTTTGCACCTTTTCTAGAAAATTTTAGGAACCGCAGATTGAAGCAAGGTGAAAAACCTCCCTCTGAAAGGGTCGGGAATTTTAGAAGATTCAATATTAGACATGCTTAAAGATGCTTCGAGTGAAATGTGTAAATATTATTAAAACACTCCCAAACCAGTTGTCCCTTTGAAACAGAAAAGCCACAATATTGCAGATAAATAATACCAAGCATATCCAAAAGGCCCCCAAGTGAACTATCAGTCCTTTCACTCTCCCAGTTAGCTGGCCAGCACTTGTAAAGCAAAGGGGAGTTGCTGTGCAACGCAGAACTTGGGCCTCGCACCGGGGATTTTCCTGGTGTTGCAGGCACTTAGTGACACCCGATATTTGCTGTACTCACAGTACTCCAGCAGATGAGGTGGTTCGTTTCAGGATCTTCCACCAGCGTCCAGAGTTTGGTCAGGAAGGCTGGCACATTGCTGGAGTATCCATCCATCACCAGAGAGCTGGGTGAATCCTGCATAGTTTTTCAGTGTCCCAGCTACACTAACCCCATTGCTCTCGGCGTGCCTGCCTCCCTGCACGCGTGTGCGTCCGACAGAGAACGAACCACCGAATTTTATCCCAGGCCAGTGGAAAGTAGGCTCCCAGGGAGTCACATCAGCAGTGCTGCTCACACTCTTAAAAACTCAGCACAATGCGATGGCATCACCGGCCCCAGAGAACAATACACAGAATGAAAATGCACTGCAGCCAATCTCGCAGAGCTGTGAATAAATACGCAGCGTCATGCAAAGGGAACACGTGCTGTGCACCTTATGCTGGGAGGTTAGCAAGTCACCGGGGTGAACCCACCTGCCGAGAGCCCGGGGTCGCCCAGGCACAGCAACGCCAGGATTGTGAAGGCACCTGAATTGTTATTTTGGAATTTTCTTGCCCTGGCTGGCACAGCTGAACTTTGGCTGGCACAGCTGAACAAGGGCTGGCCAGACCTCAGGGCTGCACATCTTTGGCAAGGTTTTGAAAAGTCAAAATTTTAAGTTGGCTTGGCTACAGATCCCATGTTATTTGTCAAGAGAAACAATTGGCCTCTTAGGTAAGAAGAGACGGTGATGAAAACAACTACACATGGAGTCTAGATGACAATATGCTTTATTTTAGTATTATTATTATTATTATAAATGCTTTAGATAGCTCTAATAGGTGCTCGCAGTGTGGCTTCATGCCAGGACCATTTCAACTCACAAACTGCTCCAGTAACATTTACCAAAATCTTTGGTACAACAGACCAACAGCATATCCTAACTCAGATGCAAGATAACTTGCATGCGAATGCAGATACCAGAATCAAAAACTGTTAATACTCCTGATTCCCCTAAGAAACACTAACAATGGAATGAAAGCAGAGGTCTTTGCAAAAGGCATTCAAATTATAACCTGGAAATCTGCGTTCCTGAGCAACAGAAGGACAAGACGGACAAGGGAATTTGCAGGCCACGTGCCTTTTATTACTACCTTGTCAATGTTTTTCCTTAAGTGCTTTTTCTCCTGCTTGTATTTCCTAACATAATTCAGCTCCTGTCATATCCCTCCAAGCTGCATAACGGGCGATCTCACCATCACTGAAATGCCAAAAGAGTAGTAGAAAGAAAGAAAAAAAAAAAAGAAGGAAAAAAAAAAGGGCAATTCTATTTCTCTGTATAACCCCTTCTCTGTCACACCCGAGTGGAAATGCTTGGTCTGCAGAACACGTGTCCATCATATGTGACAGCCAGCGCTGGTCAAACAGCATGTTCTCCGTGAGCGCAGAGGGCATGCTGCAGCATTTTCCTTATAGCCCTAAAACTTCTTTCCCCACCCTCTCGCAGATCCCCACGATCTCCCCAGGAAGTCAGTAGGAGCAGGTCACTGAACTGTTACGGGTCTCCAGGGGTGCCGCTCCTTGGTGACCTTCAGAGTATATTGTTTCAGGCCGGGGCAGTGCGTGAGGAATGCTTCTACCACCTCCTGACTGACCACACAGTAGCAGTGGATCTCCAATAGATTTCTGCACTGCCTGGCCAGATCTACTAGTGAGGAATTTAAGTCCTCTGAGGACGTGGTTTGCAGCGTCAGCTTCTTTAAAGTACTGCTGTAGCTCTGGGTGACAAACCTAATCTGGTTTACCATATAATTATAGGTATTGAGTTGCAGCGTGCTCACAGGTATATTTGGCTTTAGGATCAGCGGTATTTTGCAAGCAGGGACTGTATGATCAAACTCTAGGTCTATGCAGAGTTGAGGATGCTTTTGACTGACAGCAGCCCAGAGTTCTTCTGAGATGACTGGTATGTATTTGTCCAGGCGCTCACAGAAAATGTCTAAATGGGTGAAAGCTGCTCTTTTGGGCTTGAGCAGCTCCTGAAATACATCGTCAGACAAACTGGCATAGTAAACCCCCAAGGCTGAGAGTCTGGGACATGCTCTGAGAACTTTCCTAATGGTGTCAGGTGCCACGTTGCATACCAGGGTCCGGTTGTTGATGAACAAACTGTGCAAGTTTGGGTTGGCAGTAGCTAAGAGTTCAACAAGCTCATCATCGAGAGTGAAGGGCATTTTTCGAAAGTCAATATGCTGAAGATCTATCTGATTTTTAGTGTCACATATATTCCGTATGCTCTGCAGGATGTCCTGGCCAGAGTAGAAGTAGGGGTTCTCCCCGTGGCACACAATGCACAGCCGTTGCAGTTTGTGGTTCTGCTTTGCCAGCACATCCAAGATGCGCGTCACATTCTTCCGGTTGACCTCCTTGGACTGGTCAAACACAATCTTCAGGTGTTTGATTTGGCTGAGGAACTGGAGCAGGCTCTGCAGCATGCCTTCCTCATCCTCTGAATCACAGCTGGAAGGGTAAAACAAACTCTTAGTCACTGTGAACGCTGAGCTGAGCGACCACAGAGCAGGCACTCTCCTTTACTAGGGTTTCTGCAAACATCAACAGACTCCCCAGATGCTGCTTCTCACTTGATGCCTGGAATGTCGCTGTAAGGCCAAACACCGAAGGAATCAGGTGGTGAGAGGAGTCAGTCCCCAGAAAGACCCATCAGAGAAGCATCGCGATGAAGTGGACTAGTTAGTAACCGTCTCTTGCCGTTTTCAAATGGCAACGTAAAGCAACGTACCGAAGATCGTAATACTTCCCGTAAACCCCAAATCATCAGCAGCAATTAAAACCCCCCAGAATATAACACAACTTTCCCTATTACGTAAAAAGGAGCTAGTCATATAAGATAACATCACAGACGGAAGTCACAATTAACGTCAACAACGTCACAGTAGAGCAGTGTAAGCGTTTGACAGGCACTGGAAACAGAACTATCTAGTTATGCGTGCAGAGGTGCTTGGGCATTAGAAACGCACTCCTCTTACCTGATCTCTGTGAAGTGCCAAACAGAGCTAGAGGCAACAGCCGTAGCCCACTGCCTGCACACCTGGAAGGCCGCGTATCTATCTCGAAGAGAAAGATAATAGAAAATTTGCACGAGGATTTCTTCTGGGATGTAATTCCACAGTTCTGGAACCGTAGCGGGCATTTTGCCGATTCAGTCAGGTTTAAAAAAAATGGGAAACACTTCCAAAATTGCAATTACTTTTCAAAAGTCCCTGTTCAGAAAACCAAAACCAAAACAAAACAAAGAGAAAGACACACGCACATTAGGATTTATTTAACAAATCAAACCAATGCAACTGGATCACAGAGGAGGTCAAAATTTTTTCAAACTTGAAATTTCACCAAATTTTGAAATTGAAATTTGAAATTGAACACAAAAATGAGGACGATCTGTTGGCCAATTGTTTTGCACACTTATTTCAGTCAAACCTAAGATGATGGGTGATACTTTTCAAGAGTTAAAGATGTCAGATCAAAGCTCTGGGGGGAGGAGGGAAGCCTTTTTCCCTGCAGTCAGGTTTTGCTACTCTGAGTAATAAAAATGCAAGGGAATTTTCTAGTACTGCTGCACCAGTATTCAAAAAGCTGAGACAGATTTCTCAAACTGTGGGGGGAAAAAAAAACCTCTTTGCAAGCAGAAGCTCTGCACAGAAAACAGCCTCACGTATCCATTTTTACTGATGGGGAAACAGGAGGCCCATAGGAGAAACTGGTGCCTGAATCACAGCGGTCTTTGCCTGGGATGAGACGCAACGGTTTGAAAAAAAAATGTTCGATTTCTGCGACTCCAGTTCTCAGAAACTGCGTTTATACATGCCTGACTTGGAAACAGAAAAGCGTATTTTGGTTAACCCTTCGTGTGAACTGTAATGCAAAAGCGTAAGCGCCTGGGAAGAAGGCTGAGGTTCAAAGCATCGGACCACTACCTAGCTTTTTCATTCACCGTCTTGCAGAATGCGTTGTACCCACCTTCTAGATTTCTGCACAAGTAAAACTACCAACATGACGTATTTTTTCAACCCTCTCACAAACAAGCGAGGGATTTTTAATGCAGACATTCCCCTTCCTAGGCTAGCACTGGGCCAAGTCTCACAATCTCCCTCTGCATTTCATGGCATGCCCTCTTGCTTCTGAAGCCCCAGGTCCTGGAGTTACAGCATTATCTCAGCATCACAGGCTTCATTTAAATGAAAACCTTTGCTTCTAGATATCCTCCAAGTAGGGAAATAGTGGAAAAACATGAAGCAAGTACGGAGTAGCGGTGCAAAAAGCATAATGCAGAGAGGAGCACAATTGCACATTTTTCTAGAATACGCTGCTTTGAAGTGTGACTCATTATTTTGGCAGTAGCATAGCAGCTATACTATCTTATCTGCTATCGTATCAGTGACAACCCCCTTTCCACCCACCTCCGAGCTAGAACGGCCAAGCGATACGGTCCTGCTTCCTTCCCGGGAACTCACTATCGTTTGCCATTTTCTCTGACAATCACTTTGCCAGCTCGGACCCTGCTCTTCTACTTTTGGCTGCTTTTAATACAGTCTCGAATACGCGTTCGGCAAAACACCAAACTGCTCTTTGCCCTACTTAAAATCCTACATGTTCAGCCCCTTTCATTTTCATTATGATATCTGTCCTTAAAGCCCGAGCCCTTGGAGTCACGTGAAAAGGACCTTGAATCTCTTGGCAAGTAAAGGTGCATTTCTAGCCGTGGTGATGGCTTGGAAAAGCTTAAAACTATGGCCCAAGAGCAGGAAGGCAGGCAGAAAGGCAAAATTATTAGTGCTACTTTAAGTAATCACATGGCTTTGAGTCAGCAAGAAGCACTGTTCACGTCTCTATGAACGCTGTGGGTTGGCTTTAGTCCACCCTGGGTGCCTGCGCTGGTGGGGACAGTCGGGCTCAGACCGCATCTCGTAAGCCATGAAGGATCTCCGTGCTTTATTAACCACGTGATGGGGGAGCGCTGCGGGCTGCTGCGCCGAGCTTCGTCAGCTCTCGGCTCAGCAGGCCCCAAGGAAGCCAGGCAGGCGCTGGCTGGGAGCAAGCGGCCGGCAGCCCCAACAGGAACAGGCGGTGCTGCACCCGGGCTGCACGCCCAGCGCCCGGGCCTGGCTGCCTCTCCCCCTGCGAGCCGAGCAGCGTGGGGGAAGCCCCCCGCCACGGCACCCCCGCCAGCCCCACGCAGACCCCGCCAGGCCCTCGGGGAAGGGGCACAGCGTACCTCTCGGAGCGGGGCCCCTCTTCCTCCGCGCTCCCCGCCTGCGGCTCCCAGCGCCGGCTGCACCCCAGAGGGAGGAGCGGAGGAGGAGATGCCAAAAATAACAGCTGAGAGAGAGGCGCCTTGCGGGCCCACGGGGTGGGAGCCGGGATGCTGCGCTGTCCTGTATGGGAACGCACAGATTAATAGCCCTGTCTTCCTCCGTCCCCCCCAGAGTACCTGACGCTTCCCGGCATCCCCAGCACTGATCCCCCAGCAGCTGCCAGGCTCAGGGGGAGCCTCTGTTCCCCCAGCCGCGCGGTCCCCAAGCAGGCACGCCGCTGAACCCTCTCCCTGCACGGGCATCTTTTACTTCCCAAGCAGGAAACAAGAGGGTGAAACTCCGAGTGCTTATCAAGCGCTTTGATTTCACCGCACGGGACGCTCCTGGAAAGCACACACTCAGCAAGGGTTAGTGGAAGAGAAACCTGGGTCTCAGCCACCCTTTTACCTTTCCTTTTTTACCCCTATATACAGCGAACAGATTAGCTCCAAGGAGAAATGTTTGTGGGACGTGGGGGGGTGACAGTCCCCACAGCAACTCACCCTGTAGTTCCCACCCAGCGCTGCTTCAGGCTTGTCTTCTGCAGGGGAAGGTTGGGGTGTCTGGGCTCATTTAACCCCGTTAACCCTTAAATGCACGGACTCACGAGCCGCTGCTTAGTCTATCAGCAAGTAAATGCCGGGTTTCCAGAAGCGCTGGCACCGCCAGGCCCCTGACCCTGTGGGTGCTGCCTGCCTGCCAGGGCCTGACCCTGTAAAGGCGAGCACGCAGGAGAGCCAGCAGGATTAACCCCTTCAGGGATTTATTTCAGTTATATCTTTCCTTTGGCAAACAGATTCGCTTATATTGTTAAAATACTGTTGTAAACCAGCATTAAATACATAGGTATTTTACTATGTGTATATATACGTATCTATAAAAGTCTTTTATAACGCTTTCCGCTTTTGTTTGAAGTTCAGTTCCGCACAAACCGACTGCCAAGCCAGAGCGATGGCAGCTTAGCACGTGGGCACAAAACCTGGCCCCAGGTGCACGCCGGCTTCTTGCCAGCGGGGGACAACCGGGGAGCTGCTGGTAGCCCTCTGCTCGTGGGAGGACATCCGTGCGGGGCAAACACAGCCTGGGCAGGAGGCTCCTACCTGAGGTCCAGTGATGGAGACCCAAACCCGGCTCCCTGCTTTGCTTGCCACAGGATGTCTCGGGGACTCAGGGAAAGCTGCTTTGCTCCCTCTACCCGTCTGTTCAGTTCGCTAGAGGTGCATGGTGGAGATAGCGGCCTCGCCTGGCTCAGAAAGAGGCGGGAGACCGTGCAGGTATCGCTGCAGGAAGGACTAAACCAGAGCGCCCGGCATGTTCTGTGAGAACGGGCTACCGTCCAGCACTTAATGTAAATGTTCTCCAAGAGCTGGTAGATCTGCTCTATAAAATACCCAAAGCCTGTCAAGGAATGCTAATCCATACTGACTTCAAGCAGGGGAAAAAAAATTAAAGATTAGAAACATTTTATGACTGTGGGAGGAAAAACGGGTTTTCGCCAATATTTTTTCATAGATTCAGAGTAGTCTGTGCTGCCTCCATGGTTTTCCTCAAACTTTCACACTTGACTGCTCCTTCTCAACACTGAACCCATCATCTCAGGTGAATCCAACACCCTCCTTACCACACTAAGACCCCGGCGCTGCCTTGACACCAACGCCTCAGCGCTCCTGCGGCGGGTGCGAGGAGCAGCGGGGCGTCCCTGCCCGCCCGCTGGGTTTGCCTGCAGAAGGAACTCCGCGTCGTTAGTCCCGCAGCTCTCCGCGAGCAAACGGACGCCCCTGGGTGCTGTTACAGATGCTGCAGAGGTACTGCAGTCCGCGATTGCGTTACCCTGGGACACCTTTTCAAAATGAGCCCCAAGGGAGGGAGGGCGTGAGAGCTGCTCAGGGGTTACTAACCCAACCAAGCTTCGTTTCCACGTGCGCCCCTGTTAGCAGCGTCACGGGGGAAAGCTGATGAGTGCCGGCCAGGAGCCGCCAGCCTTGCGGAGGGTTCAAGAACCCCCTTCACCTCTTCAGCTGCGTGACCAGCCTCGGGCACCCTCGCCCGCAGGAGCGGCCNCCGCAGCTGGGTGGGCGCTCGGCCCCCCGCCGCGCTGCGAGACCCGGAGGCGTCAAGCGCCCTTCCAGGCCTCCTCAGCAGGCCGCCTCGGCCCCCGCCGGCTGGCCGCGCCGCCGGCCTCGCGTGGAAGCGGCACCCAGCGCTCGGGGCTGCTGTTCTGGGGCAACCGGGGGCTCCCCACGGAACGCGGGCTACCGGCCGCGCCGCCCCCCGCCGCGGCGGC
>VZTV01099401.1:31738-59059 GCA_013400875.1 Anhinga rufa
GAGGGTGCGGGGCCCGGCGGGGCCGCCTCGCCCGGCTCCCCCCGCCGTCCCCCCGCGCGGCGCCGGCGGTGGGCTCTCGGGCATTCGCGCTGCCAGAGAGGAACTGCCCCGCGGGGTAAACCTTTCAGGTGTTCCACATCCGTAGTTTTCTACGATGCTGCCCAGGTTTCTGCTGCCCTCCCGCTAGGTGCTAGGAGGTGGGTGCCCAGGTCCCAAACGTCCCGGTGTTGGGAGGCTCAGACCAGACCCGGACTGCCGCAGCATTGCAGCCTCCTTTCTTCTTTACAAGATGCTCTTCTAAAAGGCCTGTGTGATGTGAGAGCCCGCGGCCTGGAAACACTCGCTCCTGCAGTCTGCAGGCGCTTCTTGAACTCCTTCAGTTCAGTGTGAATTTTATGATTCACCAGTTATTTCCTGTATTTTCTGAAGAAGCGAAAGGCTCCTGTGCCAGGCACGGTTCAAGGTTACAGCAAGGAAACAAGGTGGGCCGTGCATCCCAGTGCCCTGGTTTGACGTGCTGCAAGGGACGGGAGATGGTTCCCAGCCCCGGCTACCTCCCGGAGGGCAGCCTGTCCGTGAGAGGTCATCCTTCTCAGTCTGGCAGCCCCTGGCGACAAAAGATCTTCACACCCACAATCTAAAGGACATCTGAAGAGAGGGACACTGTTGGAGCCAGCAGTTATCCTGCCAGGCCAGTGCTTGCCAGCCAGGGGAAGGCTCTTGGGGCTGAGCAACAGGGCAGAAGGCAGGAAAGAAGGGGTGCTTGTGGGGAAGCAGCTGATGGTGTGACAGAGGTGCAAGCAAGTGGTCAGAGAAAGGGGATAGGACTTGGGACAGGGGCTGAGCCAAAAGCCCCAAAGCACTTGTCACTACGATGTGATGAAAGGGGCGACTCCGAGCGCCGCGCTCCGTGGGAGCGGCTGCGGGGGGCTTGCGGTGGGTGGCCCAGCTCGCAGGCACGCTCCGGCACCTTGAGTACACGCCAGAAGGGAGAGGTGGCTGTGCCTTCTCCTGGGCTGTCAGATACGTGCTCTCCAGCTGTCGCAGCTCAGTCTGGCATTGCCCGATCTAGCACAGGTTTTCCATTCTGAGTATCCGTAGCCTGGGAGGTGTTTTGGTTTGTCTTTGGCAGAGTTGGGTGCAGCTGCAAACGTAGTTAGATGTAAGTGTGCAGTTAGATGTAAACGTTGCAGGTGCTGGCCAGCGAGGAACAGGCGTGGTACGAACAGAGAGATGGATGTGCTGTCTTCAGGGGCATTGCTCAAGAGGCGAACAGTGGGAGTAGAATAATGAGTGAGCTAGTATGTAAAGCAGAGGGGCACCCCTGGGCTCTGTAACGTATCCTTTAGTGAGGACAACCAGGGGACCAGGACCTTGGGCAACACGCCTGTGCCTGCAGTAGGGCTTCAGCCTCTGCGAACGTGCCAGAACCAGGATTGCTGGGTGCTCCCTGGAGCACCCCAGTTGCACATCTTGGCTGGGCACGAGGCCTGAAACTCTTTGCTTCAGAGTCTCTTTGGACTATAAAATGAATGGGCTCCAGTGGAAAACAAATGCAGAGCTTTGTGAGCTGCTGAGTCTTCAGGATACCGTGTCCCACTGTACTGTGCTTTACACAATCACTGTCAACTCCTTAAAGGTTATGCTTGCTTTAACAGCATCACTACCTCCTCTAGGAAATGGGGATAAATCGCCATAATCCCATCATGGTTGTGCTTAGTGATTGCTGTAAGTGCTCATCCGGCATCAGGCCATTTTCCCTCTGGTCTCTCAGCTCACCTGTGTGATTTTGTAGGGTGCTGAAGATGGCAGGCAGCTCCACTCCTTGGATCGGCAGTGCTTATCTCTTCCTCCAGTCCACGTGCAAGACTATTGTTCTGCCGTCGCTCTACGAAAGCTCCCAGAAGAAACCCAGCGTGTTCAAGGCGCTGAAGCTGGCATTAGCAGGTACCCATCTTCTCCAACATCTCAGCCCGCTGTCTCATCTCTTCATGCAACACCATGCCTTTCTTTAATCTCACACTCATATGTAAGGAAAGCTGGTGTATTTAGGAAAGACAGTAAAGAGGAGCAAGTTCGGCAGATGGTTGGGGACTGGAGCATTTGTCCTGTGAGGAGAGGCTGAGGGAGTTTGACCTGTTCAGCCTGGAGAAGAGAAGGCTTTGCAGGGATCTACCAACAGGCTGCCAATACTTACGGGTAGGGGGAGATGGAGCCACACTTCACAGCGGTGCATGGGGAACGAGAGACAGCAGGCATAAATTGAAACGTGAGAGGCAGACACCAGATATAAGGACAAACATTTTTCCCTGTGAGGACAGGCAAGCAGTTGCCCAAAGCAACTGTGTATTCTCCATCCTTGGGGGTTTTCAGAACAGGACTGGGAAAAGTCCTGAGCAACTTGGTCTGACCTTGGAGCTGACCCTGCTTTGCATGGGAGGTTGGGCTAGAGACTTCCTGGGCTTCCTTCCAACTTGAACTATCTTACGAGTTACCCTACTTTATGAATGTTTGTTTAAACCCATTTAAAGTAAGAGGGGAAAAGATTGCAATTGCTATGAAAGAAGATTTAATTTCTGCCTTTTTACCACCACAGAAACACGATTTCTGCTTTGAGAAACCAATTTTTAAAATGAATGATGGCCAGTATAAGTTGTTTTCTGATAGCAACGGGGACAATTACATTGGCTTCAGCTGTACATGATCCTATTTACACCAGAAAAGGGCTTGAGATGCAAGCTAACTTCAGAGTAATACTTGATGTGAAGAGTTTATAATATTTGCCTAGAATGACACTCACGGTGTTCTTTACCTGTCATACAGCTGAGCCTGTCTTGTTTAACTGGGCTTGTGTAACTATACTGTAATTTCTTCTGGCGATCATCAGTCTAGCAAAGTCAGCTAGTTTATCCAATACAGGCCTGCTCATCTTGCAGCTTGAGCCAAAGATGAGAAGCAGCAGGAAGCCCGACACAGTTGTCCAGTTAGGCTCGATTTATGGCTGCTTTGTGTCACAGGAACATGAATCTGCTCACGCACTTAAAGACAAACCCACAAAACCGCTAAATCCTACCATGCTTATTCAGACCTAAAAAGGACATGAAGTCTGAAGCTGTCTGAAGTTTCACAAAGAAATGCGTGCAAAGTCCTCTCTTTCGAGGTAGCTTGGCAGCTGTCTTGTACCCATTCATAAAGGTTTCCGTGTCTGTGCAGCTTTTCCCTCCCCAGCCTTCTTACCCCGTTATGGAAGCTTTTGTTTAACCAGCACAGCACTCATGAAAAACAAAGCATGAATGAAGTGATGAAAAGACATTTCTGGTCAGCCACAGTGAATTAAAATGCCTCTCCTAGGTGCTGAGCCCCATGTCCCAGTTACACATCTGGTCCAAACTAGACTTTCTGATGCAACCAGGACTCAGTAAACCCTGTAAAGCCCCTGCTAGATCACATACTTTTAAATGCCAGCTCACTTGTCCTGCCTAACGTGGAGCACACAAGTCTGCTTTGCCCTGGGATTGTCCTCCAAGCATGTCTAAATAACGCCATGACCCGTGGTTTAGAAAAGCCTGATTTAGTGCCAGTCTGAGCTGGTACCTCTGTACGGGCCTGTGCAGACAGGCCAAGAGGTTAATTCAGGTCTGGAAGCAGTACAGCCAGCCTCCCACAGGCCTCTGCTGCAAAGAAGAGAAAAACACCTACTCTAAACTGTCATCATCAGCATAGAAACACCCTGTGGAGACAAGGTCAATGTGCACAGCTAGTCAAAATGAAATTTTGCTGGGAGAAGGAAGAATGAAGGCCTGGACAATTTTTGTTGTCCATGTCATTCGTGCTCCCCCTGCGCTAACGTTAGGGGGTACATCCCAGGCTTCTCCTTGCTTAGATTTCACCATTAATTAATTCTCTGTGCAAAAATGCTTAACAAGTCAAGGCCCAATCTCAAGCAGCCTAATTCCCTTGACTGGATCTGTCATTCGCCACTTGGGAGACGTGTTGAAGGCTCAAAGCCAGCCAAAAGTTACCTCTAGGCACGGGGTGGAAAGGAAACACTGGGTCTCTTTCCAGGACCTTCGTCACTGCATAAAGCTCCAGTGACAAGGACAGAAGCCTGACTGAGCACTGAGCTGAACTATACGCTTTCATCTGTAAAAATTTCCTGTGCTACCAGTTCAGCGTAACCATTTCTGTCCTGGAAACGGAACCTCAAACTTAAAACCTCCCCTGATAAACAGTTTTGGGATAATTACCTGGCGTGTAGGTACCATACGGCTTCACTTGGACACCATACTTCATGGGGATTGATGTGGCAGGGCAGCAAAAACTTAATCCTTTCCTCTTGGTTTTACATACAGGTCTTGCATCCGAGAGGACTTTATCACAGAGAGAAGAGAATTCAAAAGCTACTCCATTGCAGGCTTGGTGGTGGATGGGAGTGGGTCTGGGTTGTCTGTCTCATGTCTGGATAGTGACTCTGCTCACTTCTCCCTGCCAGACTCCACCGGCAGTGTGAATGGTGTGGACATGCTCAAAGTGCACTGCAGCCACCCGCACCTGATAGTCCAGCTAAAGTTCTGCAAGCAGGAGAACTGCCGCCGGTTCCTGAAGAGTTACCGGGAAGGAGCACTCCAGGAGTCCCTCCAGAATCACCTCCAGCTCTCCTTGGCCGTGACCACGGTGCCTCTTGAAATGGAGCTGAAGGCTGGCAATGAGCACCTTGACAACATGCTGAAGGATGAGGATCGCTGCCTGGAGTGCATCTACAGAGAAAAGGTGAATGGGAGAGGGAGGGAGGCCTGGCAGCAATGAGGAGCAGTAGCACAGGACTCGGGAGAGCAGGCGCAAATCTTGCTTTGCTGCAGCGTTGTTGACTTCTCCATTTTCAGTTCTCAACTGTAATATGGAGAAACAGCTCTGCCCTTCCCCTGAAAAGAACCGTGCACTTTTCTGGAAGGGCAATAGAGTTACTGAAGCAGCCTACAGAGGTTCTGCTAAATCACTGTGATTTCTGTGTATAACAATTAGTGCACTGTTAGCACCACTGAGACAAGGAATTACAGAAGGTGCAGTTGAGAGCACAAACAAGCATGCCTCGATACACCTGTGAGGCAGGCAGAGAGGACAGCGGTCCTGTGTGGAATGATCACTGCTCAGCACCTTCCTCCCCCGCCTCGTACGCCACCTCCTCTGAGAGTAGCAATGGTAACTGCACCTAGAAATGAGCGTGAGCGCAAACACTCTGCACAATATACCAACAGCTTCTGACAGTGGGGACGCACAGCATCTGCTGCCAGCAGGAACAGCTTGCCCTTGTGAAGGCAAAGTCTCTCTCTCAGGGGCGATATCTAACGTCTAGCTCATCACACACTTTGGCACTGGCACTCTAATCCTGCTAGCAAGAACAGTGAGATCTTGTCATCTCACCACAAAACCAAGGCGCTTGAAGCAATTAAACTCATTGCCTTTCTCCTCTCCTCTTTTTTTCCACCTGGAACTAGCAATACCTTATAGCTCAGGTTCCCTCGAGGTGGTCCTGAGAAATAGGTAGTCTCCACCTCCTTGGGGAAGATTAGGCACAAGAGCATGTTTTGCCAGGTTGCTTTTCTGCAAGCACGGAGAATGAAATGCAGACCTTTCAGCCCTGGACCAAACGTCATGTGATATCCAATACCACATCAACTTCTGCTTGCTGCTCCCTCCCTCTGCTGAACTAGCTGACTGGACGAAAGAGATGGGCTTATTCTCAGTTCCCCAAAAGTGACTCAGTCTGACCTCTGCCTAACATTGCAACAGTCAGGAAGATGACACTGGGGCACAGCTGTCACTGGCTGAGGGCAGTGCTGGGTACCAACCCGCTGTACGTGAGTCAGAGCACTCGCCAAGTTTGACTCTTCCCAGGTGCTTTGCTGCCTTTACTCCTTTTCTCATTACCTGCTTTTTGGAGGTCAGACTAGTTTTCTCTTGGTTAGAGAGAAAAACTGGCTTGGAGAGGATCCAGGAACAACAAAACTAAGGTAATGGAGGGGCAGAGAGAGAGAAGGTGGGTAGCAGGAGCTGTCTGCTTTGGTGGCCATGAGCTGTTGTATCAGGTCATCCTATTCTGTGGGTCCGACCCTTGTGTGGAGTAAGTAGGTGCACCCTAATTCTTGCAGAGGGCTGCTGAAAATAAACAGGGACTAGGAGCAGTTTTGTGTAACTTCTGAGTGCTCACTGCTGCACGTGAGAAACCTGGGGAGGGGGGGAGATTCAAATTCACAAATTTACAGCCAGAACTCCCATTAGACTATCTCATTTGATCAGTTTACAACTCAGGCTATAGCTAGCTCATTGCTTGTCTCTTGACACCATCATCTTAAGCTGCACCTTCCAGCTAAGCATCCACAGCTTTGCAAGGTGGTGGACCTGGCACGAATCACTGATGCAGTTTGCATTACAGCCTGACCGCCTGCGGGATGAGGAAATCACACAGCTGGAGGAATGCCTCAAGAGCCTGATTATTCACCAAAGCATCAACAACAACATGGCTGTAAAAGACTGCACGTCTCTGAACTCCCCGTCTCTACCTTATCCCTCTCAAGGCAGCTCCCTTTCCCCACAAGTCACCTTCATCTTTCAGGGACAAGTGTTCGGTGAGTAGCTAGAGCTGACCAAGAGAGCCCTTGGTCTTCCTCACCTCAAAACCCAAGAGGGAGGATTAACATGACTACATATTGGGGTCTACCTCAGATAAATCAAGGACTTCCTAGCATCCCACCAGGAAGGAATTACAATAGTCCTGAGATATTGCCACACTACTTCAGATCAGGGCTCAACCTGTTTTCTCTCTGGGGTGGCACAGAACCAGATACTTCAGAGCCTGCATCCCTTCCAGGTGCCTCACATTTTAAAAGTCCTTAATACCGAAAGGAAGAATACAGAGTAGTTCTCTTCCTCCACATCGTTTGGTTGAGGTAAGTTTGTAGCATAGCTTGGATCGGACTGGGAAGGTTAATACGGACACCATCAGCCCCGCTTTCAGCCAGGACTGATGCGTCCAGGCTCCCTGCAGTACACCGGCTTTCTCTGGGGTCTGTCCCCTGCAGAGAGCTTTCACATAGTCTCACATAGCAGTTTTAGCTTGAGATCAGCTAGATCAATTCTGAGCATGTTTAAGCTGTGTATACGGTCTCCAGTGCTAAAGAGCTAAGGAGAGAGCTGCTGTCTGCGTTTCAATATTTTGAGGATGCTTAGGCAGGGAACAGGGGACTTGCTCAGAAAGGCCTTGCTGAGTTGCTTTTGAAAGGCTGAAACAAATAAAGAGGATGTCCATCACAAAAAAAAATAAACTCTGCCAAACCACTGGACAGTCCCATCCTGGGGAAGGGGGGAAAAAGAAAAAAGGAAAACAGGCTTTGCGAAGCTTGCAGGGTGGGGTCAAGCCCGGATACTCTGATGCCATGGAAGGATTTCAGTAAGGGAACAGTCTGAGCAAGGCAGGGAGCTCAGACGTGCCAGGGCAGATGGCTGTGAGCAGGTAAGTGCATCACCATATGCTACAGTTTGCCACCCGAGGCACCAGCACTGCCAGACTGGTGGCAGACTACATGGAGAGTGCACACGTCTCCACACGGAGAGCAGGGAGACCCTAAGCCGCGAGGCTCCCTCCAGCTGATTGTCCCTTCCAAGTGGTAGAGGAATGCCGTCAGAGACGGACTGTGTGCGTGACCCCCTGCCGGGGCAGCCCCTTCAGCTTCGCTGCTCTTGCACTTCTGCTCCGAACTCACGGTGCTGCCCTGGTGTTAAACACCAGAGGACAAGCAGAGCAGCCCCACAGCAGTTTAATAACACGCTGTGGACACTGAAGAGATTTCCTGCTCCACAGAATATTGAGCAAACCTTGGACTGGCCCAAGGGGCATCACACCAGCCATGAAAGGCCTGTGTTTTACCTGACCTCTGTCCCTTTCAGCCAACAGAACGCTCACGCCAGACGACCACCAGAAATTTGCCAAGCTTGTGTCCAAGAAATGGAAGCAAGTGGGTCGCTCTTTGCAGAAGAACTGCCGGGCCCTGCGTGATCCTGTCATTGATAACCTAGCCCTCGAATATGACCGAGAAGGACTATATGAACAAGCCTATCAGCTGCTTCTCAGATTTATCCAGTCGGAGGGGAAGAAGGCTACAATAGCACGGCTGATCGCAGCCCTGGAAGAAAATGGTCTCATCAGCTTGGCTGAGGAGCTCTTGGGCCTCCACTCCAATGAGGACTGCTCCTAGAGCCCGAAGGGCAGTGGCATTGCTAAGGGCTTTCTTGCTTTAGCTAGTGTGTGAAACTGCTGCCAGTGTCTGGGAATGTAAACTCCTGAAAACCACCGCCGGTTTCCATGTAGATGGGAATGCCTGGGGGAGCGGTTCTGTGCTCGCAGGAGCCAGCACGGACCTTGACGTTCCTTATTTCATTCTGTTTCCCGTGAACAGGTGAGAGAGGCTTTCAGCCTGACTTCCTTCAGGACTGCAATGTCACAGGGAAGCAGCCAGACAGTTAAGAGAGCCCTAGGGGACGGTGGGGGAGAGGAGAAAAGCAAGGAAGGCATCTCAGAGAATTTCTCTGGGAAGCAGATAATGCCACTGTTTCTCAGGCTGTGGCTCGGGGCCATCACCTGGAGAACTGCAATATATTTTTTATATTGAAGACATTTATGCCCTCAGGCACGACATCAAGCAAAGACAGAGGGGAAATTAAGGAAAAGTCAATTTTATATTATTTTCCTTCTTCGTTCTTCAAACAAGGAACATCTGTGGCAAGTGCATCTGTCCTGCCCTAGCCTAGTATAGCTCCTTCCCACCTCCTACCACCTGAAGGTTTCCCTTTTACCTGGGACATAGTCTTCCACAAGGCATAAGATTGCTGCATATTCAGGCACTGAATAAGCAATATAACACAAATTCAGAGAATGATTCCCAACTTCTTCTGGACCGTGGTGGACAATAATATATCGACTACATCGTGCTTAGCTCTTTCCCACCAACCTGAGAGAGCCTGCCTCTGTGAAAAGCAAAACACAGTGCTGGAAGGAAAACAGACTCCTAGTCAGCAAGTTACCTGCGGAGCGCAGATTGGAACTGCTGCTCTACAGCGTGTCACAGCGTCCCATACCGTCCTGATCCCAGCCCACCGAGCTCAGCAGTCGCCTCTGACCAGCTGGCTGCTAGTGCCTTTGCTCTCTTCTTAAGCACCGGCCCTCAGCCTGCCGACTTCGCCGGAGAGGATAGCTCACGCCATCGTGCCTCACAGGAGTCGGGATTTGCCCAGAGCCTTTCCCTGGCGGTGTTGTCACTACGTGACACGTGGGCATCAGCCGCTGTGCCTGGATTTACCTGCCCTGATTTTGAGGGTTAAAAATGGTTTGAAGGACAAAACACCCAAATCCCAGGGCTGACTTTCAGTTCCGGTGGGAGAAGCTGACTCTCTCCTGGTATGGTTGATGCAACAGAGCAGAGTTTACACCTTTGCCCCATACAAAGCAACAAGTATCTAGCATGACATGGGTCCCGTGAAGAACAACAGCAGCTTGATTACCTTTGACAGATTTCCTATGCTTTCATGATATGTTTTTACTTACCCTTTTTCATTAATTCTGTCCCCCTTTGCCCTTCCCATCCGTGGGAGTAGCCAGCGGGCCTTGGAAATTATTTCATATGTAGAGGGTAGCTCTGCCAGCACGTGTAAAGCCTGCGTGCACGCGCAGGTATCGGGCTACGGGCAGTCACGGTAGGACCGGCTTTCAGACAGACAAACCCTGATGGCCTTTTAAACCACAACTCACATCTTAATCCTCTCGGGAGTCAAAGCTGTTATTCGGCGGGGAGGGATGTAACCTGGGCTCAGATCCGAGCTCCTGGGGCTGGTGCCACTCCCTTAGCGTCTGCTAAAATGCATGCTGTGAGCATCAGCTGACTGAAGACCCAGATCAGGAGGATTGAGATGGCCAGCTTCTACCGAGTTGCCTCAGATGTGCTGAGCATCGTGTTCCTCAGCATAAGCCTGAGGAACCTGGCTTTTTTCTGCAGATTTTGAATCCCCGAGGTTACATACAGGGTGGAAAGGAGATGGAGGGGCTCAAAGATGGGGAGAATATTTTCAGCGTACGAGTGTATCTGTTTGTCTTGCCCTTAACTTGAAAGGAAGCAGGCCTTCATGCGGGTACCACCTCTACAAAGGCTGTGGCTCCGTGACCTTTTATCAAGCTATTCTACATCAGTGCTGTTGCAGCCTCGCTTCCCCCAGCCCTGCTCCATGTCCTACCCGCTCCCTTACAGTAGTACCAGGGCTTTTCCCAAAATGAAGCAATTATCTCTCGGACAGTTTGGTTTTTGGGACCAGCACAGCAATGCTGATCTGAGTTAGTTTAGGCTGCTGTGGAACCATACCTCAAAGCGTTTAGCTCTCCTGCCAGATCCCAACAGGGGAGCTCTGTCTGGCAGCAACGCACCTGGCAAATGGTATTAACAAAAAAAAAACAAAACTAAAACCAAACAAAAAACCCAAACAAAAAAAAAACCACAAACACAAAAAAAACCCAAAAACATCAGAAGCTTGAAAATTACTTTTAACAGCAAGAGGGTTTGCTCTTGATTTTACAAAGATGATTTTTTAGAAAACAAGGTTATATGCATAGCCTACTGTCTTGTTTGTAGTGAATATTTCTAAGCTCTCGAACTAGCTATTCATGTGCACAGCTTTCATATACAGTTACAGGGCAGCCACTGAGTAGTGAGAACTGCTAGCTTTTATAGCATCTGTTAATGTTCAAAATAAGAAAGGCTTATTATTCAGCATCTACTTCAAGTCCAAAAAACTTTGCTGCTATTACTGTATTACAGAGGACCAAGCATGAATGCTTTTTTTCTTAATGCAAACCTTGTGCATTTTATTTCTCTGCCAGCAGTTGGCATATGTGTTTCCTCTTACTCACAGATTCCCTCTCAAAGTGCCACTAAGTGCTGGAGCTCCTGGCAACCTTTCTGGAATATCATCATCTTTAACAGCATTCACAGGTGCCTTTAATGCAGAGACTCGAAGGAAAAGGGTTTTCCAGTAATATTCCATGGTGGAACTGTCTTAAGCATATGGCATGGCTTGGGACTACAGCAGTGGCTTTTTCATACCTTCTTTTCCACGATCAGTCATCCTCATCATTAGATGCAATGAAAACTCAATTCTGGTCTCAAGTGGACTCCTTCCTGCTAAGAGTAGGGTTTTTTAGTATTATCTGGCACAAACAGAGAGAGACAATTTTCACAGAAGCCTTAGAATGAAATAGATCAATTGGATCGTGGGTACACGGCGTCATTTGCATCGATTTGGCATTTGGCTGGGGCTCGACTCTGAATTTACTTCTGTTGTACCCAGAAGATTTGACAGCGGTTTTACACCAGCGTGCAAAGACAAGGGAACTTGCATCACGCAGGGAAGGAAGGAGCACTCGCAAAGGAAAAGACGTTAGCAGAGATCTTTTGAAGAAATCAGAGGCATGTCTTTACCTCGGATAGTAACGCAATGAATAGAACTGAAGAAGGAACTAGATGTTGGGGATACTTGCTGATACAGCAGGAACTCAGTGCTATAGGCTAGACCAGGAGCTATAATAAAGCACCCCTGGTGCTGTCATGCTGTTGGAAGAGGAGCACACTTGTGCTTTCTTCCTTGCCTGTGCAAAGTTAATTGCACACACACTGCACCTACTCAGATGCCAGACATGCGACACTCCCTTACTACTATTTATACTGATTAGCTAATGTCTAGTGTGTGAGATAAGCCATGGGCAGTGCTGCTGCTGCTGAATTTGGCCTTATCCCACAACAGCTCTTCTCTATGTATTGAGATATATCTGGGGNCATGCAGCAAACCAGCACGTGTTACTAAAAGCAAATGAAGATGCTAATCAGTTGCATATAAAAAACTGAAGTAGACAAAATATAAAGCAAACAGCAGAAAGCAGGCCAAAATGTGCTTACAGGAAGGGATCCAAGAGGGCTTTTCTGTGGTACGGATTGTTTTTGTAGTTTTAGCAGTGTTTCAGATTTGAAGGAGGCTCCTTTCAGTCTGCCAGAAGGAATGAAAATACCCATCCAAAGGAGAATCTGAATGATTTGTTTTGGCATAGCTGAGCTACACTGTTCAAATGGATAGTAACGAAGAGGAGAGCGAAAGTTAAAATGCTCACCAGATACACTTTGACGTGAGGCATCTGATAGAAGTAAACCTGAGAGTACACTCTGATATAAAATTGTCGCAAAGGGAAAATATCAAACTGTCCTGGAGGGCAGAGTCAGTGAAAGGCCGCCATTAACCCCCTTAGATGCTTGTTAAAAGTACACCACAGATAATTCATCTGCTGAAGACAACGATGCTCCCTCAGGCAGATAGGGAGGTGCTCTCTTCCAACAGCTTCAGTTCTCACATGCCACGACTGCTCACAAGGGACCAGTTTGTCAGGTGAAAACAGTACTTGACTCAAAAATAAGGAAGGGGTTCAGCATTATTGATCAGAAGTCCTTAAAAAAAATCACGAGCCGGGCCTTAAAGAAATCATAAAATTTTCTTCCATATTTTCATAGCAAGTCAAATTAAAAACAAATGTCGACAGCTGGCGGCAACACTTTCCGGGTTTCCATTTTCAGCTTCAGCCCCACCATTGAAGAGATGCGTATCTGGATTGTTTTTAATGCAAAATGGGGTGCTAATGGCCCAGCACTGCAGGTTACAGGGCTTTATGGAAAAATGAGAGCTTCCGAATAAAAGAGTTTGCTGGAGTTTCATAGCTGGGAAGTCTCAGAACTGTATCCATTTCAAAATTTGGGGGAAGCTGAGACAGGAAATTGAATATACTTTGCACCACTGTCAAGATGTGGAAAGCCTAAGGCCAAAAAAGCGTGTAGGCTTAGAGCTGAGGGAAACTACTTGTGCAGAGAAGGCATAGGTGCTTGGTGCAGACGCTGCTCCAGGAAAGGCCTTTTCCCAGTGCGAGGCAATTGTGGGGTTCTTCCTTACCTGTTAATTTTGCCATTCATTTCAAAATCCGGTTCAGCACTGAGAAGCCGTCACGCTGCCCGGGTGACCGTGTCCCCTGCCCTCTGCGGTTTCAGAAGGTACCTCCAAGAGAACGCCACCTCCGAGTCACATCCTGGCAGCTGCCCACAGACTCTGAAACCAAAAGTGAGCATGCACAGCAACGATGAGCCCCAAATTCACTTAAACTGCTGATTTAGTTTAACTGAAAATTCTGGTATAGCCATGAACCTCTGATACTGTACACCTTAAACTGAAGAGATACTAGAACAGGAGTCAAGAGGGTTTCTTCAGTCTAACCCACATATTGGAGTGTGTACGTGAAATTGGTGAGATTCGCTACTGTACACCGGACGAGGGTCTGGCCATTTGTCTTTTGTACAGGGATGGGCTCAAGTGGTGAGGCTATTCAAGGCCTAGAGTCAAAAACCGTAGTTTTTTTCTTCTCTGGATTGAATTCTAAAGCCACTGAAGGGATTTGGGCATACATCTCTAACTGAAATCCGCAGGAGATGTGTGGTTAAGTCCCTTAGTCATCAGTGGAAAAATCCCTTGCTGACCTTCTAATGCAAATTTCCATGATACTCAGCATCAGATCTGGATCAGCCATCTACAGCTGTGGACTGCAATGCCGTATATACTCAGGTCTAGGACATTCAACCTCCAAGGAATTGGCTTTCATAGAAAAAAGCACTTTGGTCTATTCCCCCCGCCACCCCCACCCCTGTTCTTTTTTATAAATAAATATATACTTTTGATGAAAAGTGCCTCAGAGACATTCATTAAACACTTAACGCAGTAGTAAGAAAGGGGTTCACCGAAGTTCTGGCCACGTTGGCTATCACCAGCTCTCGGAGGAGCATCCAGCCAAAGTGTCCGGATGCACAATTGGGTCCCGTCTAAAGTCATATGTTTCTCCTGGCACGCCAAGGCTGGTGCCCCACCTGCAAGTTAATGGCTCCGATTTCAAGCCGAAACCAAGCTAAGCCTCCACGTTTGCTCAGTTTCATTACTGCTTTGGTGAGCCTTTTTTAGTAAACATGGCCAGAAGGGGAGGTTTGTCCCAAAGGTGGTACCTGGCAGAGCTCCCCGTGTTTCTCTGAATGCTATCAGATACCCGGGACTCCTCCGAGGCCACAGCACCGCTGCCGTCCCAAAGTGCCTCGCTGTTAGTGATCTTTCTCACAAGGCAGCCTGCCCCGTAGCTGAGGAGCCAGCGACCTTGGATATTAAATCTCCAATGGCTTTGCACAGGAAGCCACTGGCTGACCTGAGAGCTGAACCCAGGGAAATTCCTCTTGCCATGAATTCAAGTGGAGCAGTATTTCACCCTGAATCACTTAAATCTCAGACAGTACTTGAAAAATCACAAGATCAGCTCTTCTTTGTTTACCACAAAGCTGTATTCCCAACTGCGCGGCTGGATGCCTGCAGGAATACGGTGACAGGGAGCACGGCTGTGCCCTACAGCGGGAGGAAGGACATTTGGCACGTGGCTCACTTAAAGCAATGTGCCAGCACACCAACCTGGGGCACCAGGGTTGAACTACTGATGAGGGTCACTGAGATCACTGACCCAATCTTGTAAGACAGTGACAGGCCATGGGACAGACCGAGGCCACCCTTGCTGGCAGCAAGAAAAACGAATCAGCCATGCATAGGTGCCCACAAACAAGGTACAGGTGAGACCACGACCAGGTAGAAGCATCCACAGAGAAAACTCCTCCACCTCCCAAGCTCCCTGCATGAGTCTCCAGGCCACAGCAGCCATAAAGGCACCGCACAGCAACGACAGCCTCTATCTTCACTCCCACCCCACGGGAGCAAGCAAAAAGGGTAGTAGGTCCCAAAACCCGGGTGGGGGACACGGTGGAAGTACGTGCTGTGAGTCCCCCATGGTTTCAGGGGCCAGTCCCCCTTGCTCCACAGCCTCTGAGCAAAGGTGGGCCCAGCGGTCCGTTGTTCGCCTCGGTGACCGTCACCTGCCTCCTTACCGATAAGGGATGAAAAGTAGCCCAGGGCTGCTGCTGCGGAGGAGGAGGATGAAGGTACCTTGGGTTGGCACAGGGAAAGTGTGACGCAGAGTAACATTTATGACGGAGGTTTTTGATCAGCTGCGCTATTCAGCAAGGAACTGCTGCATTTCAGACGGCTGCAGATCATGAGGAAACGGCTTTCCCAGCCCCGAAGCACCCGAGCGCAGGGCCTGAGGGCTGCTCGTCATGAACCCGTCCACATGACGGCTTTTTATGGTGACCTTGTGTTCAATAAAGCAAAATGTTTGAGCTAAGATAAAAAATACATCAAAAAAGCACAGCTGCTTATGAAAAAGCATTTTTACATTATGTCTAAAAAATGGTTGCATGTTTGTGAAAACAACAGAGTAGTTCAAAACCTGGTTTTTTGACCAGTTCGCTGTAAATTTAAAAACTTTGCATACCAAAGGGGCCGTGGTCTGGACACTCTCCAGACCCTCGGCCTTTGTGAGAGGAGTAAGGGTCGTTGTTTCCATTGCGGGGACAAACAGAGCCACAGAGACAGGAAACGCTATTCCTGCAGTCAGCTGGCACATCGCTAGCGATGGCAATTTAGATTTGGCTCCAAATAAAAATGTTTTGTTTTGAAGTAATTGAAATTAAGCGGGGAAGAAAATGGGTGGGGGTTTTTTTTGTTCAGTGTTTGGGAGGGACCCTCGCATCTGTCTTCAGCCTCCGCACCACTCGGCTCCCTGCCTCCTCCCATCACTTCCCTACTAGGAAAAAAGAAACCAGCCCCCAAGTGGATTTTCCTTCTGAGCTGAACCCATCCTCAATTTCTAATCTTGAGCCTTTGCAGAAGGAAAAGTGAATAATCACGAGGAGATTAAAAAAAAAGCCAAATTGGGGGAGGAGACAGAAAAATTAGCATGTTTCCTATTGAAAAATGTTGTGGTAAAAAAAAAAATAGCGTTTTTTTGTGGTTGTTATTTTTAACCGGTAAAAGAGCAGAATTGATGGAAGCCCCCAACCTGGCTCTGCATTCAATCCCTCGACGCCTCCGACACCTCCGTCCCTGCCCTGTCCCGCGGGGCGCGGGTGGCCGCGTGCAGAAAGACCCGGGGAGCTGCCAGACGCGGGGCTCTGCGGCGCTGGAGGCCATCTGCACTCCCCAGCCCGCCGATCACGTGTCAGGCACTTGGAAGCGGACCCAGCTCCTTCCCCTGGTGGGGTTGGCTCCTTCCACCACGCTACAGCAAGCAAGCGTGTGCATGGAGGGAGCCCAGCGTCTCGCCTCAGACCCTGTTGGTACACGCACCCCTCCCCAGTAGGCACACAAGCGCGGGGAAACTTTGCTGCCTTTCAGCATGAAAACGGCCCAGAATGCAGGAGACCGAGCGCTGCTTTGCTCAGCAAGGATTTCCTCGGTTTTGCTTAAAGGCTGAGGAATGTCTAACGCTAACTATATCCAGATGTGCCTACTTGGCAGCCCGCTGCTGAGACATTACCGAGAGGACACAGGATCAGCGCTATCAAATGGGATGTAAGTATCTATTATGTATGTTTGATCAGGGTGGGTTGGGGAGAGTTATGCAGCAAGCAGTGTGAACTGGAGACTCTCCTTGCTGCCCTCCTTCTCCTCCAGCCTGCAGCTTTTCTTTTTGCCTTGTTGCTCTTGCAATGTTGTTACATGCAGCAGCCTGAACTGTGATAGTTAACACGCAGCAGGGTCGGCTACAGGCTCTGAGCACGTAGCCTCCAGCCCTGCTATGTCTGCTTTACTCTTTACTTTCCGAAGAACTTTGAGTGTTTTAGGTTGATTTTACAGGAGAAAGCTTGGGGCTTCTTTAGACAATGCCTCCAGTGCTCCGAGACAGGGTTTCCTCCCAGCTGCGAACATGTTCCAGTGGCGGCATATCACATTTACAAGCCATTCCTCACCAGTAAAAGGACACGAATCTTCCCGTGTTACACTATTGTATGCTTTGAGCAAAACATGGGAATTTTCAAGCTCTCTAGTGTTGCAAAGAGAGAAAGAAAACCAGTTCAGTCCCAGTGAAATGGGCAGTTACTGGTCACATTTATTAACCGCTTTTGGGCAGATTCTGATAAACTAACGCATTTGGTATCATCTTGAAATCAGTGGGGCAAGTCTGTACACACTCCCTCTCCCCTTCACGTCTGCGTGTAACAATTCACCCCGCTAATGCGCTGTAGTTGCTGGGTGTGGGGGCACATCTGGCAAATGGTTTATCGGCTCAGAAGAGGGTCTGGGAGCTGAGAGGCAGTGAGCACTGCAGCCTGGGGAGGGCTGGGAAAGGAGGGTGGTTGTTTCGGTGAGGCTGATGCTTACCCCTTCACAAGCCTGCAAGGCTTTATTCTCCTCCTGGGGCCAGGGGAAACAAATGCTTGCAAAAGAGAGGGCAAGTCCCTCACCCTGTCTCCCCAAAGCACTCAGGGTGTGAGTTGAGCTGCTGACTTCTCTGTAATTCTGAAAATCAGACCACCTACACGCAAGACTGTATCTGGAATTAGGAAAGTACCTCTTGAGGCTGCTAAGCCTGTGAAAGACACTTGCGTGGTACCTTCTCCTACCTTGCAGGCAGCTGAACGCTCTCATTAGAGACGTGGTGCTGCGCTTAGGAGGAGCTGGAGTTGCCCTTGCTCACTGGGGCCTGCCACGGCGTGCCTGGCAGCAGCGCGCTCCTGCACGGGCACTGCCCCGACGGCGTGAAAACATCCTGCACTGCTTAAATGCAGCAGAGCCGCAGTCCCCAAACCGTGCCATGTGTGCACAAGTGACTTACCGCAGGTCAGCAGGGCGACAGGAGGAGCGGTGCGGGCGGCCAGCGTTTCCCAGAGGCCATGGGAACGGTCGTGCAGGCAGCCAGCGCTGCCCAGCCATCGAGGCTCCCGTGCACAACTGCCACTGCCTTCCGCTGCGATACCACGCAACTCCCCGCGGGCGATGGTGCAAGTTCCTTTCCGGGACGCCTGTACGTGACAGCAGACATCTTAGCATCCATCTCCAGTCCTTGCACGGCAGCTCTGCAGCTTCTCTGCATTTAAGCTCATATACTTCGTAAAGGCTTCACTGACTGGGGCGAAAGCTAAAAGGAAGCAACCGCAGCAGCCATTTGCAAGCTGCGTTGCGAAGGCAAGGCTGGCAGTGACAAGAGGAGGGACTCTAATGAAGTGGGACCAGCCAGCTGGGAAGCTGATGAAACCACATACTTCAGGACTGGGGCAAGCAGAGAGATAAATAAGGCACCCTGTCCTGCAACAGCATGGATCTCACCCATTCGTTTGAGCTGGCCTGAAAAGCAGCCCCAACAGGAAAGCTGGAAACGGCCTTTGGAGCGGGGCCTGCATTTTTGTTACCTGCTTGCGCAGTGTTTCAACCAACAGAGCTTTTTTTTCCAGGTGTTTCAACACAAGTGAGGGCAGCAGTGACGCCGTGCCAGAGACACTGGGCACGAGGCTGGAGCGCTGCCGCCACGGCGGCACCCGAGCAGCGCCGCGGTGTGCAGGTGAGCGCCGCGAGCCTCTGCCCCTCTGCACCACGCTCGTTTGGCTCTGGCTCACAACCCCGACTCCTGGAAAAGCTCTCAAGACATTCAGATAATTAAATCCTACAGCTTATTCTCAGTTTGTTTATAGACTTCAAAACTTCTAAGTGGCTGAATGAGATGGGCTCTTTTTTCTGGTAAGGCAGCTTAGCGATTGTTTTGGTTACTTCATTTTTCTAGGGCTTTGCACTAACCAACGTACTGAAGGGTGCCTCCTGTATTTCAGCCTGCCCTGTCTTCTAGTCAAGAAGATCAAATCATTCAGCGTTGCTTTGTAATCCTATAGCTCCAAATGAGACCTCTTCACAAACACCAAGTAATGCAGAGGGGAGTTGTACGGCACCAAAGCCACTTGAAGCATCAACTTTGATGAGGTTATTGACTTTGCCTGGAAGGGGTGGGGGTTGGGGGGGGACGACACACACCAAAAATCAAGCAAAACCAAAGAAGAAACCATGCAGGAATAGAAGTTGTTACACGACACCCAAACATAGAAATGAAAGACGGCTTCTTACCCTGCTCCAACACACAGAGCTATTTTCCCCTTTAATCACTCCAAAACCAGCTCAAACTGTTAAACCTGAGTTGTTTCATGCATGTCTTTATATGTGGGGTAGAACAAACCCAGCGCTGGAAGCTGGCACGTCTCTCTGTGGACACCCCAAAGAGCCCAGGCACCCACGCGATGCAAAACAAAGACGAGGTTTTGCCTGCACGAGACCCATACTGAGATAACTCAGCTGATTTGGAAACCTTTGCCTTCGCGCTTCGCTTCAGGTTTCTGCTCAAGGGTAGGAGAAGGACGGCAGCCCAATGCAGCTTGAAGAGAGCAAAACAAGTAATTCCCACACGAAACAGGGCACTACTCGTGTCTGCATGTTCAGCAATGCATTTAAACTAAATTGGTGTGGACACAGAAGTCAAACACCCTCTTGACACTCGAGGGCTTGGAGGATGGGACCAAGTGAGAGTCAGTAGGAAGATGCAGTCACCAGAGCTTCAGGCGGCGCGGACTTCTTGCTGTCAGCATCCTGGTCTGGCGGGATAAAGCCAATCCGTGCACGTCTATTTTACGCAGTCCCAGCTGCAGGATGGACATAGGGTATGTTACTGTTGTGGCTGGTGGGTTCTCGAACAGCGTCAGGAGCAGGAGGCAGAAGAACATCAGCGCAAGGTGAGGAGGGGCCTGGGAGCTTCATTTGCTCTAAGTGAATCGGGATGGAAAAACTGCTGGAAATGAGGTGGGAGAGGGACACATGCGCAGACCTCCCCGCTGCAGGCCAGAGCCCGGGTCTCAGCTCCCAGCACTGGCATTACAACCTGACTTTGTTCTTGTGAAATGCATTCAACCACCATGAAATGAAAACAGATATCCAAAATCTCAAGCGTTGCCTCAAAGCACTCCCATCACCCAGAACTTTCCAAGTTCCCCTGAGGATTGCAAAAAAATCCTTATTGAACCCATCGGTGCCGGACCCCCAATGCTTTCTTTAGCTCATTTTACAGAGAAACAGATAAGACATCTCCATCAGCAACCACAGCCCCACATATTGCACAGCCACACAACGTATGCAGCCCCTCCATTGCACAACCCAAACCTACCAGTGGCAGCTGGAGCTTCAGGAGCGAGGAGGGGAGCCGGGAGGGAGCCAGAAACGCTTCACATGCGGCGGGGCAGCAAGCTGATCTGGGGACAACCCACAGCTGTGCGTGGTGGGACACGGATGCTCCTGTGAGCCAGGCTGGGACAGGTGGGCAGCAGAGCTCGTTGCTGTGTTTCGTACCCTCTCGCTCAGTGTACCACATTTTCAGCTTGCCTTGCTATCACAGCTGCTTTTCCAGAGGCTGGGCGGGTTGAATAATCACTCCTCAAGGCACAAAGCAACATGCCAGAATCACCGAGGCTTCTTGACTGAACTCAGGGACGGGATCCAGAGGCTTTTTCCCACCTGGGCCCATGTGAGCTGAAGTGCCAAGTGATGGAGACTTGACAGCTGCTGCAAAAGAAAGAAATTTCTAGGATGAGTTCAAGGCTTCACGTCATTCAACTGGGAACAGAGGACTAGCAACTACTTTTTTTTTTTTTTTAAATCATCACTTAAATGCTTTTATTGCAGCACTCCTTGGCCGTGTTTCAGAATCCTCCCCTCAAATAAATGAAAACCAGGCAGAAGACTGGGCCCTCTGCCTGAGCGTGCAAGAGCGCAGGTCAGATTCCCTGCCTTGGTGTTCACCAGGGTGCCGTGCCCAGCTCCAGCCACTTCCAGCTCTCGAGCATTTTGTTGCCTCTCAGGCCACGCAGGCTGTGGCCCCCTTGGTCCTTCCAGCACGTTCCCCATGTACAGGCTCCCCACGTTACCACCTCATGGATACGGGACCTCTCAGCCTCCTCCTACAGCCCAGCTCAGCCCTCTAACGCCGCTGGGGCTCGCAGCCCAGCATGTGACACTCCCGGTCTTCCCCAGGACCCGCCGCGTCCCGCTGCTGGGACAAACTGCACCATCCCGTTCAGACCCGCTTGAGCTGGGCTCAAGGTCCCTCCTGTAGCCATCCCTGGGCAGCCAACACAAAGGGGGACAACTGCCCGTTTTTCCAAGCTTGGAGGGCATGGGAGGCAGCTGATCCCCCGTTCCCCGAGGCACCGAGTGATGCGGCAGCTTTGTAACCCCGGCTCTGTTTCACAAGTTGGATGGAGATCCCCCACGGCGGTGTACGAAACAGAGGCGCGTCCACCTTGGATGCAGACACACGGCGAGATGCTGTGCCCGGCAACGCTCTGCTGTGCTTCTTACATCTCTCTTGTTTGGCATCAAATATTTTCTGCTTGCTTTGATAGCCCTATAATTCCCCCCTCCCCAGGTGTCAAGGTGGATGAATAATCTTTTTGGCTTTAGGACATACCAGAGTGTCTGCCAGAATCATCAATCCCTCTGAATTCAAGAAAAGGACAGCTTTTCCCACACTGACGTCCATGGTTAGAGCTCACACTTGTGTAATAATCGAGGGTATTTCCTTCAAAAGAAGGAAATATTTTCAAAAGAAGGAAATATATAACAAAAACTGGAAAACCAATATAATTCGATCAAGGAATCGCTTCAAGGGCTGGCAACTTCTTTTGAAAATGAGATTTCTATATTCAGCACTGAACTGTTTTATTTCAGCATGGAAATCGCTATTTCGGATTCTTTTCTTTCAATAAATGAAAACACAGAAGAAAATCCAGGCTGTCAGCCCAGGCTTGTAACAATTCCTGGTTTTTCTTGGCTTTTTCCAAGGTGCTTCTCGCCAGATTCCGAGATGCTGGCAGGGTAAATCTGTAAGTCATGGAAATTATGAGTTTCATGACATACACGTTTTATTCCAAACCCTCGCCAATAAAATTAAACACAGGAAAGAGCCAGGACTTTCATCCAGCTCCTTAATTACCATCTGGAGCCTGGCAGCTGAAATAAGATCAAACTTTTGCATAGAAAAGGGGGGAAAAAAATGCTATTACAGTGGGGAAAGAGATGACACTTCATGAAGAGCTTGAGTGGAGATACACAAACAACCCAATGCTGTCGGGACCCACCGCACCAGGGACTCGGCCTCTCCTGCTTCCTCTGGAGGCCACGTGCAGAGCTGCGTAGCACCTCAACAAAGCTAATACCAACACACCTAAAGGAGCAAAAATGCCTCAGTTTTAGTTCTTAGGAGGTTTTTGAGACAGGGTTCCTATTTTAGGTATCTCAATAGCACCGAGCAAAAATTCTTGCTTGCGATGGGCAGAAGAGGGACAGACTCCCTCTCCTTAGTGGATCCAGTTCAGTAGCATGTCCTGGGTATAGCGGGACCATCTTTTCATATCCCCAGAGCTTGCCTTCAAAATTATTGAAGGCAACGTGAGGGAAAGCCTGCTGGGAACCACATCTCGACAGATAAAAGATGATTTAGCACAAAACTGAAACACAGCGGGTGGCTGCAGAGCACCGCAATCAGGACTTGCCAAGGGCAATTTGCACACGACAGACATAAAATGCAAACGAACATCTTATACGTGTTAGAGGAGACTGTTTCACGAGGCTGAAAATAGTTACAAGCCAAGTCACGCGGCAGAAAAAAGCATAAACAGAAAACAGCTTCTGATTAGTATAAGCATTTTAACAACAATTTATGAGAAATCAGAGAATATTCTACAGTCCTGCTATCAATATCAAAGCTACGCCAGTTAAAACATCTGCAGAGCCTAGGGGAGAAGTGAAAGGTACGGTAAAAAAAGCCAACAAATGGAGAAACCCCCAACAATCTCTATCAGAGACCAGAAAACGTCGAGAAAGGCGGCCTGAGGAAAAAAGCGTGGTCATCAGGACAGGGAGGAATGATTTTGAATCCACTGGGAACGCAAAGAGCCGTACCGAGGCACAGATAAGACATTAGCTGAAATGAAGTTTTTCAGTAATACTGGAGACAAAGCAGATGAGGTCAGTAAATATTTTAGAACTGCTTTGGGAAAAAGATAGCGGATACCACACGATGATGAAATACTCTGCATTTCAACAGTAACTTGGAGATGCAGTTAACCAGTAATGAAAAAGCAAACTGTTTTAAAATTATGAGGTCCAAGTAACGTGCATCTAAGAATTTTAAAGAGGCTGTCCAAAAAAAAAAATCTATTGGTTTATTAATTTTGCCTTTTCATTGGTCTTGAAATATTGCCTCGATTACACAGGGTCTGGAGGTAATGCTGTGCCACTGCTTTAATACTTCACAACTACAGGCTCGTCAGTCTAATTGTGAGCTTCGAAAAGATAATGTCACAGCTGATACAAAATGGACGGTTAATGAACAATTGCAGGGGATGCTATCCACGACGGTGAAAAAGGATTTGCTGAAAACAGATACCACTGACCTAAAAAGGGGCCTGTTTTAAGTCATAATCACATTGAATAGCAACATTCGTACCAAACACGTAGCTGCCCGTTAGATGCGAGTCAGTAAAGCGGCTACAGGGCTCGACCGGAGGCAGAGCATCTGTGTACTCTGCGGGCTAACAGCGCTGAAACGAGTGAACTGCAGGGATAAATTGCGTAGGAAGCCGCAAGCGCTGGCTCCTCCACCCTTGTCGGTCCTCAGCACGGAGCGTTCCTTAAGTGGAGACAGACTGACGTTCAACCAGGCAGCTTTTGATCGAGAAATTTTTGGTAAGATGATCTCAGCTAATTCAAGACAGACAACTGTAATACCTTCAAAGGTAGCTGCTACTAATGCAGCACAGGCAAGATAGAGCTGTAAATCGCATACAAGTGTAAGACATTATCAGTGGGTTAGGTAAGAATACCTATGCGCACCTGTGGGAAGGTTTTTGGGTAGAGCTAAACTTTTAGGAACGTGCTCCCTGCCAACGGCCGAAGGGATTGCGATGGTTGCCTCCCTTCTCCAGGAGCCCGGATCGACTGTCACATCCTCTCTGTTCAACTCGGTTGTTAGCCGCTATGGGGAACAGCGTGGCCGCGTGTATGGGGGTGACGGGAGACCTACCTTTTCTGCAGCTACAGACACTTGACGAACTCTTTCCCTGAACTATGGTTATAGGCTACTTTCTGCCTTCTTACTACTCTTTCATTATGTTTTTTTATTTGTTTGCAGTTGAAGAACTGATCGAATGAGACAGAAGATCTCCGGGAAAAGTGTAAGCGAGGAATCAAAACCTTGTATTTCAACAGGCAGTTTCATTTCTGACACGCGAATAAAACGTTCCTAACACCAGGCTCTGCCTGTCTTCTGCGTATTGGGATTTATCTGCCCACCTCTTGCTTACCAGTTAGGGTGATTTGGCAGAGGCGAAACACCCGTGCCCCTCCTAACCTTATTAATGGAAGTTATTTATAATGGTTTAATATTTCATAATTACTGGCAGCAAAAAGGCCCTATGCGCATTCCAGAGTGTGCCTAATGTATTCATTTTGAAGGCATTACGAGAGCTGGCTCTGCGTGCAGGGAAATGCCAGTGACACGCTGCCGCTGCAAGGCAGGTCCCCATGTCCCCATTCTGACTCAAAGGGTAAAAGCAGCAAGACACAGTTACCAAGCCGGAAGGGGAGGAAAAAAAAAAAAATCAAATTATTATGGAAGAATGGCATAGTTCATCATTTTCCACCTTGTTTTTCCCAAAGCAGTGGAATCTCTAAAATGGCAAGATGTGTTTGGCAGAGAGGGATGTGGGAGGAAGGGCTGATTTCACATTGTGCTCAGGGAGTGATTTTCAGGATGATGGATGACGGCTTGGTGACTTTAACCAAGTCACAGAGCCAGAGCGCTAGGAGCAGCGATAAGTTTGCAACCTGTGTGCCTTTTGGCAAGTTCCTTAGCACATCTCAGTGTTTGTGTGAGGAAAATGCACTTCACTGCTAGTTTTTTAAACGGTGTTTCAGTTAGTCTTGCCTGCGTGCTTCAGAGCTGCTGAATCCTCGTTGCTGACACACCGTACGTTTATTTACAGATGGGCATTGGTGCCAGGTGGCTCAAACACAGCTTTTAACAGTCCCAGAAACACCACGGAGACAATGAGAGTTCGCCTCAAAGGGGATGCCATCTGTACCCTTGTCCTGCTGGTAGCGCTTTGCTCTTTACTCTACTCCCAACTGGAATATTTAGTCCCGGTAGGAAAGAAGGAGCCAACACAGAAGAAGCCTTCAGTAAGACCAAAAATATTTTCTGACCCCCGAGCACCTTGGAGACCGATGCCAGCAGAGGCAACAGTACCCAGACCCCAAGTAACTCCTATCGTTAGACGAACAGAAGTGGCCAACAACAGGATCCAAACTACAACTCCACCCCTGTTGACCGATTCTGCCTTCAACTTCAAGCACTATCTCCTAAACAAGGATAACAGGAACTTCAATCTCCTCATTAATCAGCCCAAGAAATGCAGGAAAACACCTGGAGGTCCCTTTCTGCTCATTGCTGTCAAATCGGTAGTTGAAGACTTCGACAGACGCGAGATTGTCCGGAAAACTTGGGGCAGGGAGGGTTTGGTGAATGGGGAGCAGATCCAGCGAGTGTTCCTCCTGGGAACGCCAAAGAATAGGACAGTGCTGGCAACATGGGAGACCCTGATCCACCAGGAGAGCCAGGCGTACCGGGACATTTTACTCTGGGACTTCATGGACACTTTCTTCAATCTGACCCTGAAGGAGATCCACTTCCTGAACTGGGCTGCTGAATTCTGCCACAACGTGAAATTTATTTTTAAAGGTGACGCCGATGTTTTTGTCAACGTCGAAAACATCGTTGACTTCCTTGAGAGACATGACCCCGCTGAGGACCTCTTTGTTGGGGACATCATCTACAATGCCCGCCCTATCCGTGTCCGAAAGAGCAAATACTATATCCCAGAGACCATGTACGGGCTAAGCATCTATCCAGCCTACGCAGGAGGAGGAGGGTTTTTGCTGTCCAGCCACACCATGAGGAAGCTCTCTAGGGCTTGCAGAGAGGTGGAACTCTTCCCCATCGACGATGTCTTTTTGGGCATGTGCTTACAGAGAATCAACCTCAAACCCATTTTGCATGAAGGATTCAAGACCTTTGGCATTGTCAAGCCTTCTGCTGCCCCACACCTACAGACGTTTGACCCCTGTTTTTACAAAGATCTCATGGTAGTTCACAGTCTGAAAGTGGCCGAGATCTGGCTAATGTGGAACCTGCTCCACAGCCCACGTCTTTCCTGTACTCAGAAGAAGCAAGTGAAGAAGCCTTTCCAATGGAAAAGGAAAGCTCAAACAACACCACAGGCATCACCCCTCAGATAACACAGGCAGACTGCAGCAGACACACACAGCACCAGCTGAGAAAGGGAACCTGGAACTGTTGCAACCAAATGAACCGACTTCAGAAATAGAGTATCTTAGCACATCTTATTTACAATGTTAAGAGAAGATGACAAACTATTGCAGGAATTAGCTAAAATTCCACATTTGCACACATATACCACGTAGACCCTTCTCCATTAGTGAGTCCAAATAATCATAACAGTATCTAATTTATTATTATTTATTAGCATTATAGTCATGCTTAGTGGGCCAATGTGTAAAAAGCACATTGTAGAATGCAGTCCCTGGAGATTTTTCAGCATTGTTAGAAATGTGAGAAATGAAAGAAAAGAGAGCGTAAGAGATGATGCCAAGGAGCACAGGGATCGTTGTCAACTTGTTACCTTGATTCGGACTCATTGAGAAATGACCAAACTACACAGTAACTAGAGTAAAGGAAATCGAGTCACCTTAGTGTATGCTCAAATCAAATCCCTGCTGCCTGGCTGGCCTTCCGTAGGCCTGGTAAGAAGAGAGAGAACAAGGAACAGCTATTGAAGTGGTGTCCTGTACGGTGCATAGGGCGGACTATCCAGCAACCAAACTGGAGGCTGAGGCTGGCGTGGCTGGTTGAGCAAAGGACAGGCAAGTAGGTGAATGGGAAGGAGCAGATTTCCCAAGGGCCTTTAAAGAAAGGACAAGAAGAACTTTGAGTTGATCCCTCCAAGTCTTGATTTTTCATTATTCATAGCAACAATATCTGCTCCATTGACACGCTCAGGACTCAGGGGAGTGGTTTTTGGCAATTCCATGAGCTCAGGCTCTCTACACTGACTGGCACTCAGTGAAAACTCAGAGTCATCCAACAGTATCTGATCTCTCGCACAATCTAATCCAGATATTCAGAAGGTTTGCATCTGGAGAGATTCTTTGGACTTT
>VZTV01099401.1:59338-79150 GCA_013400875.1 Anhinga rufa
TTCACATTGCTGCGGGTGTCGTGTGAAGGGAGAAAGTAGTGTTCAGACAAAAGGGCTTCAGAATAAAAGCCTTTCTAAATTTATTGCAAGAAAGCAAAAACACACAGCAATCTTTCTGTTGGGCTTTCCAACTTTCAGTCAGTCTGTAACTTCGTAAGTGTCCTAAGCATCGGACAAAACCACTGGATTGCCTAGTTTTTCAAAGAATAGTCAATACTTTGAAGCATTTTGGTTTTTTCTAGCAGCAGATTACCTTAAAAGAACACCCTTTTCTTGGACGTCCAAGAGGAAGTAAATTCCTCTAAGTCAAGGTTAAAAAGATATTAAATTCATGGGGCAAAGAGTCTGAATTCAACTCTGAAGCTGTGTTTGTTAATGCTTTTGCAATTCCCCCCCACCCCCCATCAAAACTCCTACGCATCAGAGAACTCCCGATGTCATCCCTCTTCAGGAGGGCACATTCACACAGCTTCAAAGGAAACTACAATCAGTCAAAAATGTCCAGGAAGTTGCTTTCCCTTGAACAGAGCCTGCAGTGCAGCTGCATTTCATATCTGGGTATAACCTTCCGCCCACCCAGCAACAGTCCAGGCTCAGTAGTCGTACCAGCTATGCACAACATGGAGGAAAGCAAGCTGATAATATCTATTGGTACATTATCAACAACAGTCTCACATGTTATCTTCATCGTCAGAAGTTAAGCCTTACACTAATATATTTCCAAGGAAAGATCAGCTATGTAGAAATCAAAAGACCGTATGTTGATGTGGGATATTTTCAGGATGCAATCCCGAAATACAAAATGCTTAGGTGAGCTTTCCAAGGAGCCCTGTAGGGTGTGGAAATAAGCCAGAGCCTTGCTGGTGGGAGAAAGCCCGTCACCCCCCGTCTGCTAACATGTGTGATACTTATGTATTTATGCGTGTGTACAGAAACGTATTACCTGTGATTAGTTTACAGTTTGGGAAATTATTTATAGCATAATTAAAAGACAGCATGCAGACATGCCTCTGGCTGTCAGAGTGAGTCTGTCAAGTGCCTCTGCACGCGTGTTGTACGACTAACACCACAGGTATTTTTCATGAAGACAGCAACAGGAAGAATATATTATTCATTATTTTGGATAACTTGGTAAATCTTCCCTTATGCTGAATTTAATGGTAATGACAGGAAAATAAACATGGCTTACCTTATGATTTCCTACAAGGCAGCTAGTCAGGTTCAGCAGCCCTTAGTAAGATCTTCCTTTTAAGCTTGGAGATGCACAGAGCTTGGCTCCTCTTCACATCTGCAATCTACCCACAACACAGCATTAATGAGCGCATTTTGTCCCAGGTCAAAGCTGTTGTTCAACACCCGCCTCTACCAGCATGTACTCTAACAGCTGGCAGAAAGAGAGCTGGAGCAAACCATTTACTCCGTTGCCTTAGTCTATGGAATAGCTTGTTTCTTTTATCCAGTCTAAATCCAGTATCTATTAACAAAAGATACATCTGCTTTAGTTCTCCAGCCTCTGCTGCATGGTCTGTTTGACCTGGTTTTAAAAGTTTCAATTTGCTTCTGCAGCTGAGCTGGAAGTTCAGACCCCGCACGCGAGCATAATGCTGGGGAAATGCTGAGGGCAGCGCCGCGCACCCTGCGGTTCACTAAATTCTGCTTACTGCTACAGCAGGCAGAGTCTTTGACTTCACCCAAGCTGGAGACTGTTTCCTAGAAGATGGGGGTCTTTTCAGAAAATCCCAAAAGCCTGGGTGTGTATGAGAACTGGCAGGAAGGACCCTCTACCGACCTTTCTGATGCATCTCAGAAAACCAAAGCCATCCATTTCAGAACGACATTCTGGGCAGCTTTTATTAACCAGCTAATTGAATGCACCAGTCGGGGGTTTGCTACACAGCCTTGCTTGGCAATTTTTTTCATGACTAACCCATGATGGGAAAAGAAAACATAAAAACATCCTAAGTGGGTTCCACCAGTAGCAAGGAAAACAAGCAGGCTTCCTCGAGACAGACATAAATATCTGAAGCTAATACAGTACAGTAGGTTTATTGAATCACAGGGATCCACATACAGACAAACTTTGTTCCTACTGCACCCAAGTAGCCAGATTTGGTCACTGTAATGAGCAGAGCTGGCTTGAACCTCACATTCAGCACCTCCGAATGCATCTCTGAAGACATAAACTGGTAGCGAATGCCAAGATCCGTCATTCTGTCAGGCCACTGCTGCCTTAAGCATCATAAAAAAAGAAAGCCAAAGATGGCTCTGAAGTAATTGAGGATTAAAATATTGTGCTTCCTGTCTGCAGTTTAATTATTCATGTTTCTACAGCAGGTTCTCGGAAGCAAACCCCCACTGCAAAATCAAAGGTACAAAATAACCAAACAGCTCAGAGAATCCTCTCTAAATGTGAGCGCCGAGAACATTCCCCGGAGAGTGCTGAAAGGCCGTCAGAGGGGCGCGAGGGGAAGCCTACCCCAAAGCCAGTTTGAAGAACTGCTGAGCCCCCGAGCTGTACCTTTCAGCTGGAGCTGCCGGTCTCAGCAGCCCTGAAAGTTAGCCCCCCACATTTCCCTACCGATGCTACTAACTCTACTGATGTTTGTTGTAAACAGTGAAACTTTTAAATCCAACTTTTCATGATTTTCTAAGCTTATGGTCAGTAAGAAAACCATACTGAGAAACGAGAGAGGAAACTAAACCCCAAAGGATGAGAGCATCCGAGTCCCTCCAAGAGCAGCAAACAGCTCCCCCACCAGTCCTGCCCAGCCCAACGCTCTCTCCAGTTCATCCAAACCCAGCTCGCAGATCTCCCTCTCCCAGCCAGTCCGTTGACAAGCCCAGTGCCAAAACCAGGGAAAAACCATAAAATAACACAGGCCAGAGGTGACCGCCTTGCCCCCAGGAGGGCTGACTGAGCTGGGTGGGAATAAAGGCGCGATATTAAGACAAACACTCTCTACGGTCATAGAAGCAGAAGGGTGAAATAATCTTAGTAGCCTCATACTGGTGGATACAACAGAGCTACCTAGCGAGGAACAGGGTAAACTTGGGATTTCAGGGCTTCAGTTTTCCTAAGAGATGGCAGCGGAGGCGAGAAGGGAATACAGTGATTCAGGCCGGTTTGATTGCTTAGCTGATTAGACTGCATAATCACGCAGTGGGGGGGTGGAGTGATTGGTATTTAAACTAAATGTCTCGCTGAAGGATATTAATACCAGAATGAAGCTTACGCACTAAGTAGGATATGTAGCGTAGGTGTGAAACATTAAGGCACTTAAAACAGCTTCCGAAATTGCAATATACGGTACTTTAAAAGGACCAAACTAGTAACATTTAAAGAAACTAGTAACATTTAAAGGGGAATTAATTAGGGTATGAAAGAGAAAAGGTTATGTTAAGCATCACAGTCTAGTCCAGAACAAAAGTTACTGTTATAACAGCTTCTCACACCACAATAAGTGGCCTATTCCGCACACTCCGGCTTACCTTTCCCGCCGTTTCAAGCGCTCACTGTTCCTAGATCATGAAAAGGAATGACTTTGCTTGCTGCAAAAATACACATCCCCACAAACAAAACAAAAGCCTTGGATGCAAGGTTTGGCAGATGAAACATTTAAACGGCAACTTTATTAGTTACAGCTAAAGTTCACGTAGGTGGAGAATACGTTACGTTCAACCTGAACACTCCAAGTAACACGTCCAGCCCCTGCAAAACCAAATCCCTTTGTAGGGGCGGTTTCCACTTGGTGAACTGGTTATACCCTGGCCTTGAACAAAGCCCCCTACTTCAGTAACTCCCGATCCTATTTTAATGCTCAAGAGCTACACCTTCAGTAAGCTCCATTTTTAATTTCCCCTTATTTTGCTTCAACCTTACCTTAACTCCAAAACACCCTGGGCCATACCTTACACAAAAAGAACCAACCAGAACTAATTTGTATTCTATTAACTCCTCAAACACCCAGAGTGATGTATTTATTTGGCTACATGTGCTGTATCAGGTTGGGTCTGACAGGATCAGCCAGAGAGGAGGGTGCCTTTGTGTTGCTGAAATCAAGATAAAGGAGGTAAAATAAAAGGTGTTTATGGGGCAAAAGTTGACATGGAATAATTGTATCTGCAGAGCTAGCACAGGATAGCCTTTTTTGCATCATGACACCAAAAATTATTCTGAACTCAAAGAACACAAGCAGCCCATGTGAAATTCTGCCCTATCAGACATCTTGATCGTTGTCCGAATACTCTGAAGCAAGCAAATAGCTGCAGCTTGGCCATAACATTTCTTTCAATGTAAGAGCCACACGGCTTCACACACACGCAGATTTACTCTCATATAGGTTTGGAGCCCTCAAACACAAAACCCAACAGAAGTTCAGCTTAGCAGAGTTGCTAAGTGACTAACGGGCTCTAACAACGTGTAGAAAGTCAGTGTGAAGTGGGCACCACCACCCTCGGTTTGCCTTTGGAAAACGCCAGCTGGAGCCTAACCTCCAGCCAGCCCCTGTAACGCTGAATCACCGTCTTGCCGTAATGCTGAGCCGTAGGAAAGGTTTTGTTTTAAACAGGTTTGATGGGAGTTCTGGAATATGAACCATCATGAGCACGTGAATCAGTTCTCACACATGCTACCTGATTACTATTGCAGCAAAAAAAAAAATAAATCTGTTCAGAATTAGAAGCGTAATGGTTCCTGGCAACAGAAAATTGGGTTTTCTTGGCAGGAACTGCATTTTGGGGAACAGAGGGTTCTAGTATTACACAGCAGCACTGATCTATAGGGTAGTGCCTGTAATACTCACTGCTTGCAGGTCTAAAGGATACGGGAAGAAATGTCAGCTTCACTTCCAAAAAGGGCACAACAATCAGTTTTATTAAGCGTAAACAAATTAAATACTGTGAAATACACTGTGATATTCAAGTTAAGCACACACACACAGACTCTTGATTTCTACACAAAGGAAAAAGGCACACATCAAAGTGGGATCATATGCACAATATGTTTTATTAAAAATGCAATTGTACTTAACGTTATATCAAACAGTTTTATCATATGAAACCAAAATGATGGACCAACGCACATGTTGCCAACATGCAGGATCTGTATCAAACCATACATAATTTTAACAAGGGCACCTGCCGGGATGGGATCTGACACAGCCCAAATCTCTTGGTTCCTTTGGGAGGGGAAGGTGACGCACCCTGCCCAGCTGGCCCTGCAGAGCTCCACCAGGCACACTGCTGCACCCTGAGCACCCCTCTGCAAGGAACAGCTTTTAGTTCAAATAAACAGCCTTGTCCCAGCCCCTCCTTCCTGCCACACCGCCATCCTCGCCTTCTCCCCCAGAGCTCCTCTATTCCTTCCTTCATCTGGAGATTCAAAACTGCTGCCATTCCCATCCCCACCCCCCCCAACCCAGGCCTTTTTCACGCCAGCAAATCCTTAAGGCTCCACACCAGCTCCCCTAGTGCATCAGCACAAGAACAGCTTGGCTTAGTCCAAATAGCAGCAAACAAATCAAAACATATCAGAGAAGTGAGCTATGAACAGCTGCAGTCACAAAGGAAGGGCAAGGAAACCCCAAAGAGCTGCTCCACATCATCTCCCTATGCCTTTCTTCAGCTCTGCCTTGCCCAAAAGTCAAATGCTTTGCCCTCAGCAGCGGCCAAGATGCAAAGCTGCCTTTAATTTTTGTCTATTACAGAGGAACTTCTCAAGATGAAGGGACTGACCTAGAGAAGTATCTGGGCTGTTAAGAGAGCGCATTTCATTATCTACACTGTTTTAATCGCTTTGACTCACCAGCATATTACAAGTGAAGATGGGAGTCACTGAAGGTGTAAATACCTTTGGTTAGCTGCTGACATTCTGTCCTAAGTCTCGAGGTGCATGCTATAGCAGCAGCCCTGACCTCATGCTTCTGAAGAATTTCAGCTGAATAAGCTTGAGAGCAGGATATTGGTAGCATCTGCGTAGCCATTACTCAAATCATCCCATCAAGAACTTATCTGGAGCCAATCTGGAGTCATTATTAGAAAAGGGTTAATGAAAATTAATTTAAAGTTACTAGCAGGGCCGCTGTCATATTTTAGTTTATATTTATTTAGCTTAAGCATGCACACCATCTCAACTCAGAGATCATAAAATTCTTCAAGAGCACAGCCGAGCCAAGCACTATGCAAGGTCATTTTATATCCCAAAACCGAAGGATGCTAGAGGAGGGAGAGCTAAGTGCTCTGCCCCGCATTACACAGCCAGTGCAGGAGAAAAGCGAATGGAAACAGGAGTCCCATTCCTTATGCCCTGCGTTAACCTCTAAGCTACTTCAGGGTAAGCGTGCTTTCAATGCTTTTCTGTCGAGGCGCCGTAGGGCACAAGAAAGCAGTATGACAATTCATGTTTGCTCCTTTTACTGCAGCCATTTCTTCCCTTCTGTTGCGCAATATTCAAACTCTGAAGCTTGATCTCAATTTTAGTGATACCCAAAAGCTGAGATGAGTAGCAATCGCGTTTTTGAACACAATACAGAAGCCACGGTGTTATTTACCATACTTTAAAGACTTTCCTTCTCCACTTCGGGGCAAATATTTATAATACGCTTTCACATATCTGCTAGGAAACAGACTGCAAGTTATGTTACTTTTTATACTGCTTCTTCAGGGAACATACTGTATCAGCTGTAAAGGAGGAACACTAGTCAGGTACTTCAAATATAACGTCTGAAAGACAATAAAATAAAAAGGACTAATTTAATAAGAAAAAAAGGCAAAAACCATCCATGATTTTATTACAAAAACACCCAGCAACTGTATTTAACACAAAAACAGTAACTGAGAGTCTCATTTTATTTTTCTTTCAATGTACATGCTCATTATTCCATTTAATTTACAGAAGGGCTATGTAAAATGAAATTAAATTTAGAGAGGAATCAAAAGGAAGATTGAGGCATAGAATTTTCTTAGCAAGCAATGATCACAGGAGACAGCACAGATTGAACAGGGGTTCAACAGGAGTGACACCTAGGGATAAAGGTAAACAGTAACTTTTTCCTTATCCATTAGATTCTCCATGGGGCTTTTTTGTTTGTTTTAGCAAAACAGTTCAGAGTATCACAGTTTACAGGAAGACTAAATGGCAAAGAACATCTCACACACACACATTTATCCCTGCTACTGGTCCAGGATCCAAAACTTCAGGTAACATTCTATTTCCTATCTCTCATTCATTGATAAACTATACAGGATTACACTGTACATGGAGTTAAAATTACAAAAATGTCATATTTACAAAATCTGTACACACATAGTAAAACTCACAAAATTGTCATCTATGTATCACAAGTTGCTACACCAAAATATTAAAAATGGGATAAAATTATACATTTCTCTTGTCCATTTTTAAAAAGGGTTCAATATTTCAAAGACAGACCACCTACTTCCTCCAAATAAGACTGGTAGGAGAACTAGAAACCTAAAGTATCCTCCTGGGATAAAACATCGTGAGCAGCATCTCCCAACTAGAAAGAAGCCTATATCCTGTCTGCTGGGGTGGGGTGTGCAGTTAGCATATATGTACAGAAATGGTGAAACTACAGTAAGGATGTCTTTGGCTAAACCTTTGGCATAAATTAAAATCATACATCAAAAGTTACAGAAAAGGTTTTCTTGGTGATGGCAGAGCTCGGGAATTTCTTTCTGAGATACTGTTATGTACAGCTTTTCTTTCTCTAAGGAAACAGAGTAGGAATAAAGGATTTTGAACAGAGGCAAATGAGGCAACGCTTTCTTCATTAAATTCTTCTGTAGTATGAAAAATTGTATCAAACTTTTTCACTAAAACGTAGTTCAATCGTAGAAACAACCTCCTCTTCCAGATTTTTTTTTTTTATACTATATATGAAAAAATTAGTAAACCAGCCATGGCAGAAAAAAAATTGTTTCAGCATATCAAGTACATATTAGTGCAGGAAGGTGGATAAGTTTGATCCACTGTATAAATAAGCTTTATGCGCAGCGTACATTAAATAACCATCACACCCCACTCACACCCAGTACACAGATGCTCCTCAGTGAAGATAAACGTTTATCAAGTAATTAAAGTGTATGTAGTGCAAATGTTACAACCAAGTATTTTATGCACATGCTACTTGCTTGGTTTAAAGTTACACAAAGATGTGGTGCCTGAAATCATGGACATATATACATCCTTGTCACACTTGGTACAATGTCCTAAGCCACAGAAATGCCGATGTGTTTATATCTATATATATATACACACACGTTTTCTTAAAATGTGACCACCACATCAATACAGTAACACAAACAGACTAAAAATCAATACCTGCTTCCAGATGCTCCAAGGCTCAGAAAGTTTGTGCTTCTAACTCTTGCAGTCATTACGTGCCCCTCTTCCATTTCCCCCTTCTGCCAGCCGAGAAGGGGGGACAGTCTCTTCAGGTCTGTGCTGCATAGGATGAGGGCAACGGAGAGGAATAAACGACGGCACAGGCACCTAAGCTGCTTTCCTCCATCAACAGTTCCATGCCCCATGATGAAGGGTTGAGAGAATTTCCCCCTCCACACCACTCCTGGGTGGAAAGGCTTATGGAAAAAAAAAAATCATAACGTGCTTTCCATATTATAAGTGGCAGCAAATCAAGGCACGCTGTACTAATTTTGTAGCATTGAGATTAGCTGACTTTGCAGGGGATGCTCACTGGGGAAGGTCCGATGTTCTCAACTGGCTGCTGGGCCGTGTTGGGCCGTAGAGAGTAACAGAAGCTATGTGATTATTCTGCATCACCTGCAAAAGGACAGAAGGGAAAAAGGGAAATTAAAAGAACTGTACACCAAACAGGAACTCTGAAGAGCGAAAGCAGTGAATATGGAAGTGATCTGCCTGAAAAAAAGAAATCCCAGCAACAAAAGAAAGCAACAACCTCTTGGCTAGTTCTTAAAAATGGTCTCTAGATTTCCAGAACACATTTAAACACCATTTAAACTACTCAGAGCTGAGCGCATGTATCTCCTGCAGTACAAGTTCTAGACAAGCAAACTTGGAAGTCCCAGCTTTAACATGCAAATATACAACCTCAGAGAAGAGACAGACTGGAAAGTTGCCCATTTCTGCCAATAAGCTTTAAAATACAGCCACTCCCAAGTGCTGGCTTTTCTTGAAATGGGAAATAAGAAGCCAGTAGTAATAACAGCAAACTCCTCGTCTTCTCTTGCTCAAACAAATATTGAAGTTTTTCTCCTAACCTCAAAGATCATTCGTTGCAGTCCAAAGCAAAAGGTTGACCCAAATGGGTTAGTGTTGTTCGGAGATGATGACCTGAACAGAAAAGAGGGGGGGGCGGGGAAGAAAAAGGATGTGTGACAATCAGGAACTTCTTAGGGGAGAATAACCACTCAGTAATGTAAGGTAAATCACAGCATCTTTATCATGGCTTTCATCAAAAGAAAGTAAATCTACATTATGCAACACCACTGCTAGACTCCAAGTGAGCCAGAGGATACCTCTGCTAAATGTCAGAGCTGTTATTAATACCCAGGGAGCAAGTAATCAAAAAGTTACTAACAACCGCTACAGGAAAGCTCTCTTTCACTGAACTTGAAAAAGAATCACCCTGAAAATAAGCAGATACATGGTGCTTTTCTCTTCCTGTGTAAGTTATTACAAATTATTTTTGTGCAAGATCCTTTCCCACTCTTCAATCTACTTTATTTCCCAGCCTTTACCAAATATATTTACTATATGCTATCTATCAATTCACTGGTTTTATCATGGTAAAATTTACCCTGCAAGATGCTGAAATAGAATAATCTAAGTTTTATTAAACAGTATTTTTCAAGATTAATGTATCACTTGTCCTTCAGACGTTTCCATTATTTCTGGATTATATACACAACAACAGCAGACTCCTGCTGACTGCAATGCATTTTAGATTACAGCCAAAAACACCCCCTAGAAGATATTTACCTTTTGGGCTTTCTTGTAACTGGCCAGTTTCTCAAATTGCATGTCTGAGACATTTGAGATGTGCTCAGGAAAGCAAACTGTGGTTGAACTACTCTCTACAATACAGATGAAAAACAGAAGGGTTCTATGTAATCACTATTTCACCCAGCTTTGCTTTACACGGCTTCTGCTCTAACAGTCTCGTTGGAATAAAAGAGGAGTAAAGAGAAAGGCACAATGATTTGGGGCGGGAAATCAAACTCAAAATCATATGAAAGCCTGATGAAAATAACTTGTTAGGTGTATCTGAAATTGCTGGGGTATTTTCACTGTACCCGTGACTTACACTTGTTCCAAGAGAAATCATAGTTTCATATCGGATCACAGAATGACAGCACTGCAAGCAGGTAATGCCTGTTTAGCCCAACACCCAGCTCAATCCCTGTAGAACTGAGGAAGTGTAAGCACACTATTCGATCTTCAGTCAGCCTAGAACCACCGTAGAACAACTGTGTATGTTCATAAAAGCAAGGCTTCTTTGGACAGATTGCTATCATATACACTACACGCTGTGCTATATGATGTTACATTGTTGAAATGCACGTGACTAGTATAAAAAAAAAGAAATCCACTATTTATGACACCTGAACAGAGAATTCTTTATATGCTGCTTAGCTCTTCTCTGGATTTTACAGTCCAAGGAATTTTGGAAGTTTCATTCCAAAATTTTCCAAGCTTTCATTCTGCTTGTCAGTCTGTTTTGTCTGAGAGCAGCTATCTAGTCTTGTTAGTGGCCAAAAAGTCTGAAACTATATCAGCAAAGCAGATTAAAAGTAACTAGTGCAAAAACCACCCTTCCTCTGCCTAAACTCATCCTCCGTTATCAGCTCAGTCCCTGGAAGGAAAAGAGAACTCTTTACCTGTGAAGTACCACTGGCTTTTCTACAGGGTGTCCCAGAAGATCCTGAATACTGTCCCACTGTAAATATATAAAAGGCTTTGTGTTAAAATGAGGCACTGAAAACTCTTCTTTTTACCTAGGAAAAGAGTCGTATACGTTTTTGTTTGTGACACGTTCATTCTCCAAATAACACAGAGGTTGTATTTACAGAAGTATTTTGTGACTGAAGCCATACTCAGTAATGGAAACTATCCATTACTAAGGCTAGGAAATCCTATCAGGGTTTATTCTCATTTTTGTCTCAAAATAGCTTTGAATTAGAATTACTAATATAAAAAAATTCTATGGGTCTTATGGGTAAAATGTAGCTGAAGAGTCCTGTAACATTTCAGGGACATCTCAAGAGAACAAAGCAGTTGTGGGAAACCTCAGCCAAATATCCGCTTACATACCTTTGCACAGGGAAAAAGGGCATCACTGCTACCTCTCCCAAAAGCCTTTCCTTGATTTAAGCGACAAGTTTGGAAAAAAAGAGGAAAGCTGCACTATTTAATGATTGGGAATGTCCAGCAGTTTTCATCATTCTAAGCAGACTTCAGAAGCTGCAGTTTCACACACAAGACTGAAATAAGTCAAAGCTCTGAAGGATGTAAGTAATTCAAATCAACAAGCAAAGAATGGCAGCTTCCAGGTTGCTGACTCTTTTTTTTTTCCTTAATATAGGACCCAAAATTCACCAAGGAAATCTTTCATTTGGCAGCCCAGGAGCCAAGAGAGCAGCACTGACCCTGGCTGAATGTTAACTGTAGAGACACTGCTGGACACAATTTTTGAGAAGTTTTTCAGCTTAATGTAGCTCTCAAACATGCAGCAACTGCCCAGTTGGGAATTTCATTTAGGTAGTAAGGCTCTACAGTCTTCCACGGAGTCTGCTGTCATCTGGAGGTGTCACGCTGGCAGTGACATTTCTGTAAGGCCTGCTGCTGCCTGAGATATGTCCCACTACTGGCATGCTTCAGAAGAAACTGGAAGGGCACTGGACCCTCTTGGTTAAATTCTGAATGTCTTCAAGAGCTACGTTAAATAGAAAAGCTCTGTGAAAATTTTGTTTAGAAATATCTCTCTCAGCTAACATTCAGCCACCACTGCTATCGCCTTCCCATATCACTTAATTTACTGTTCTGTGTCTACCTGCAGCTATCTTAAAACGCAAAGCATGCAATAATTGAATTTACTAGAAGCATGCTATTACGAATGCCTTCGATCCTTAACAAAATGTTTAAGCCACAAAAAACATATATTAACTTTTGGCCTTCCAACTTTTCTATTTTAAAACATGATACAACTGCTACTATTTCTTCGACGTGTACTGCAAATTCAGCATAGGTCATTTAGATGGTTTAAGAAAAGAAGGAAAACATTCAGTTCTGCACCCACTTACCTTGCTGTATGTTGTACACGTTTCAGTCTGTGAATCAGCACTATCTATGAGCGAAAAACAGAAAAGCCTTTATAGTTTATGCTTGAACAGTCTCCTGCATAATCATTTATTTTGGGAGGTTAGTTCAGATAGCAGGAGACATACAAGCATTAGATCAGTTCATATACAAATTTACCAGCATTTACTAGCACCCAGAATTGACAACAACATTGATTAAATGCCAGTTAAGGCGATTAAACAGATGCGCCTATTTACAGCAAGTTCCAAATTCTAACGCTCTATATGTTCAAGGTGTAATCTTACATAGGAGAATGCCAGTGTAGAAGAAACTACATCTCTTTGCACTAAGTGAACTTGCCTAGCACAGCCACTCATTGAGATAACATGATGTGCCACTCATCAAGTCCAAACACTCTTGGAAAGAAAGCTGGCTAAAACTGGCAGCTTGAGACTCGGGAGCTGGCGGGCCTGAAGTCAACTCAAACACCACTCTATCAAAACCAGAGCAGAGAGCTTGGGGATTGCAGTCTACTTATTGACTAATAAAAAAGCCACAGGTGAGGACAGCGTTGCATTTGTGCTTACAGTCTTATAAATATGTTGTTTGCTGGTGGTTTCAAACACTATTTCTTACATACATCTGGGGACTTCTGAACACTGAAAGCACCTTCCTGAAGCAGTGGGAATGGACCTAGACACTAAACAAGTCAAACATAGCAAATAGCCTTTAATTTGATTGAAAGCTCCTCTGTACTTTCCACCTGCTAAATAAACATGCTCTCTTTATGTTGAAAGAGTTGATTTGAACTCTAGCTGTCAATTTATTGACTGTAGTTGATCTACAGAAGGGAGTTAATAAAGCTGCATCAAGCACCGCCACCAGACGGAAGAAGATGGGCTCCTGATAAATTTTGTAACATTTGTTTTCAGCTTGTTATATGTCCTGAACATAAGCTAGAGACCAGAAGGTGAATTAACAAAACAAAACCCCAGATATATTCAGAAGAGAGTCATGGTACTACCCGAGGTGAATAAAAATAATCAGAAATTAATGCCTTTTGAAGTACTGCACAATAACTTAAGGGAAAATAATTTAAAAAGCGAGAACTTTCATGCTTATTCTCTTGGCTGAAGTACAAATCAACTTTAATGTAAGCTCGTGTATACAGACATTGTTTCTCCAGGTTTTTATTCCTCTTCATACATGCTCATACTGCTGTGACAGCCACAGGAGAACTGCACATTCCACCGGGAAGCAGTTTCAGTGAAAACCAAATCAAAATGAAGAAAGCATCCCTGGCCAAAACCTTAGCCACCATCCAGTATTCCCTGGATAATCAAAACACACACTTTCCCAGTACACCTGTTAATTCTTACATAAAAGAAGTCTACCTCAATCATTATGATCTTCAATCAAACAAGGTTCCCCATGCTTTGTTGCGATTACTTACATGCACAGAGCTGGGCACATCTAAATATCTTGTAGAATTCAGCACTACTGTTTATGGTTTTTTCCAAGTAGAAATTTTCAAGTGAACACAACAGACATACTTTGTCTACAGCACATAGAGCCAACATATTCCAGATGTTTGTTCTCATTTCCAGCTAAACCAGTCTATATTAAATATCATGAATAAGCCTTTCAAGAGCAAGCTCACGATTAAAAAGTTAAACAGCGGATTGGACAGACCAGCTCAGACTAACACTGCCTTATAGATTTTGAGCCTCCAGGTACAAGGTAATTGATTTTAGCAGAGTGGCAGCATTACAGAGAATTAGTCATGTTGCAGTTAAATATATGTACAATCCAAGTAAATAAACACGGTAGTGTAAGTAAAATCCAAGAACTGCTAGCTTGTCCTGAAGTATCTTTTTCACTTAACAAATAGAAACCTAACCCCAGAATTTCTCCTCCATCTCAATGACTTTCACAGTTAGCATCCTCTGCTAATGAAGGCTGCATTAGAAATGAAAACTGATCATACCTCACAGAATCACAGAATAGCAGGGGTTGGAAGGGACCTCGTCCAGCCCCCTGCGTGAGCAGCACCCCCAGAGCAGGGGCACAGGACCGCGTCCAGGCAGGGTGGGAATGGCTCCAGGGAAGGAGACTCCACAGCCTCTCTGGGCAGCCTGGGCCACTGCTCTGGCACCCGCACAGTAGAGTTTTTTCTCATATTTAAATGGAACTTCCCGTGTTCCAGCTTGTGCCCGTTGCCCCTTGTCCTGTCATCGGGTACCAATGAAAATAGTCCAGTCCCATCCTCCTGACACCCGCCCTTCAGATACTGATAAGCACTGAGGAGATCCCCCTCAGCCTTCTCTTCTCCAGGCTGAACAAGCCCAGGTCTCTCAGCCTTTCCTCACCAGGGAGATGCTCCCATCCCCTGAGCATCCTTGTGGCTCTGCGCTGGCCTTGCTCCAGCAGCTCCCTGTCCTTCTGGCACTGGGGGCCCAGCACTGGACACAGCACCCCAGCTGCGGCCTCCCCAGGGCAGAGCAGAGGGGCAGGATGGCCTCCCTCGCCCTGCTGCCCACACTCCTGTCCATGCAGCCCAGGACACCGCTGCCCTTCTTGGCCCCGAGGGCCCAGCGCTGGCTCAGGGGCACTGGCTGCCCACCAGCGCTCCCAGGTTTTGTGGTACATGCCCCCTGAAGCAGGACAAGAGATGAACTACTCACCTCGCTTAATCACTAGTGGAATCTTGAATTCACAGCGATGGTAACTAGAAAGGGCAAATCATAAAGCTATTAGAAAACAGAAGACCCAAAATAAACTGCATAGCACAAACTTAGAGCTCTTCGTAACCTGTTTAATGAAGAGTCACATGAATAATAAAGTAAGAGTCTCAATGCTAACAGATTAAGAAGAAAAGTTCTCATTTTCTACACCAAAAAAGGCAGCAGCCTGGCAATGTCCCAACGTAATTTTCTAAAGGACACAAAAAGGTCCTTCAGCACAAATTACTCTGCTGTTACCCAGAGTGGACGGAGAAATACTCAGCTTAGAAACAGTACTGTAGATTTCTCTGTCACTAACGCTGCCTGAAAACACGTTTGCTTTAATCAGACATCCAATCACTTATTCCCTAAATCACATTACTCCCCTAAAGTGTTTACATTTTAAAAGTATTGAAAATAGGTTCAGAAGCACGAGAGCCTTTTTTTTAATCACTAACTGAAATAATGTCAGGAAAAAACCAGCAGCCTACCCACCACGCTCTTGCTAATACGAAATTTGCCTCTGGGAAGACAGTTTGCACGTTATAGCTGGACCGTGAACTACCTTACCTCCTTTACTGCTTTAAGACATACTTAACAATATAAAGGCATTTAAAAGTGAAAAGAAAATAATTTTTTTTTAAAAAGTGCTAATAACGATGGCTGAAACCTCCATAGGTAACCAGATACACTAGAAACACTTGGGAAAAAAATACTAGAATTCTATAAAGAGAACATAAGATTTCCTTTTCAGGTGCACTGAAATACTTTAATAGATCAGTTCTTTACACTCACATGTTGAAGTTGTAATGACCAGGATAATTTGTATGCAGGACAAATTTCTTCACCTTGTGAGTGTTTGCATCAAAGAGAATATCCTGTTGAAATAAAAAAAAAACCAGACATGAAGCAATTTGGGTAGAAGGTGGCTTTCCCCAAACTAACCTGAGATTAGTTACAATAGTACCTGTCTATAGTCATAGGTATCCATCTCATTGGAACCGAAGGGAACTATTAAAAGTAGTATTTGAAAATGAGACTATCTGTAAGTTCAAAACTGCAGCTTCATTTACTAATGTTGGCAAGTTTTCTAAGGAGGTCTTGTTTTCCTACATATTATTTACAGTAACAGACTAAAGCAAAATAGCTGTAAGGAAGGACAGGAAGGTTGAACTACATCGGAGAATTCGGCAAACTTTCACAATTCACACACCTACCGCAGTTCTGTGGGACAGGAGCATGGATTTCAGAGATGAGAACTAGTGTATCTATGCATCAGACATGGCAGAGGGAGAAAACCTAAGAGAATGCCAAAGCACAAACATAAAGAGTCCTCTATCCACTGGTGGAGATGATTAAAGGACACTGAATTTGCAAGAGTGCTAGAGAAGTGCTAGAGAAGTGCTAGAGAAAAGCAAGCGTTGTTCTTCATATCAGAGATTCCTACAGCAGCGATCAAGAGTTTTGCAGTCTCTCATTTCCTACAGCCTTTGGCCTCCCGAAAGGCTTGTTGGGTAGCTAAATCAAAACTTTACATTAATTTGTTTAGGGAAACTTCCCACTCACCACTCCAAGTGTGAAGTAATTGAAGAAGTAGTCATTGCACTTTGATGGGACCTGCTTATGGGGCGAGGGCGAATGGATTTTCATCTACAAGAAACACATTTTCAGAAGTATTTCATAACACTCATAGATGTCAAAGAAACACATTTTCCAAATGTATTTAATAACGCTCACAAAGACAAATGCCATTAACATCACTACACTCACATAAATTGTCATAATCTCATTTGAAGCCCGTACTCAAATATGCAAGATACTGTGCTTCATGACAGGACCACCAGCTCCTTGCAGTGGCACAGTGACACGTCAGGTTTTTTTCTTTTTTAGTTATCTGAAGTAAAAGGTTTACTCATATGCTATGTAAGAACATTAGGAACGGGTCAAAATACATGCTGAAGTTCTTTTACATAGAATATAATTTTAAAAATAGGTAGTACACACTTGCTAAGGCTCACGGATTCAAAAGTGCTCCCATTTTTATCAGTTTTTAAAACAGTTAAAATGATGATTGTTTTTTTTTAAACAGATTTGCATCAATTTAGCTTACAAAAGCTTTTCAAAATCAAATTATATAACGGTTCATCCTTGTCTATTATGTGTCAAGTGAAGCACTTGTAATTTGTGCTACACAGAAGCTCCACTTCACTGGCCTTGCAAAACGCAGGCCCTGTGATTAAACCAAGACAGCACTTAACAAAGTCCTGCGCCCGAATCAATTCCCTCACCTTATCTTCGGACTTGTAGAAGACTTTGTGTGGAGACCCCAGGGTGCTCAGCACATCCTGGCATGAATCACCAAAGTACACACAACGCTCAAATACCCGCATCTTGGCATCGGCTAAAACACCCGGGCCACAACCTGAGGAATGGAAAACAACTCAAAATTCATCCTTCCTGATAGAGAATATATCAGCTCAACACCAAAAGCTGAGCATCCCTCTGTTTATCACAAACCAGCTGCATTCTTTAGACAACAGTGCCACACTAAATTTAACCCTGTGTTTTGCAACACCTTAAATATTTCTTATCAAAGTGGCGTATGTGCTGACTGTTGCACAGATCCCCACCTAACCTCCAGCTTCAGCAATGCTATCTTCACTTCCTTGCCATTCACGTGAACATGACTCGTTTTCCTAGTCAGTCTCAATTTGATCACCTGGTTATCAGCAGTAAGTACCAGGAATTATTTCTATCCTTAAAATATTCTGCTTTAGCAACTAGAGATACATCTCCAGCTAAAAAAAAAAAAGTAAAGACCATGAAGTAACATTCCTCATCCATATTAACTGTACCAGAAAACATACACTCTTTACTCAAGATTCCCATAGCTTATTAAATCAATAGCAAGTATGTTCCTATGCAAACAATGTTAAAAATGGTTCTTGCTGAACATCCATAATATAGATGAATGGCTGGCATACGTTACTAGATGTTAAGAAACGGAAAGATCTTACAGTCTATGACTCCATTTGCTTTCAGGAATGCAGCTTATTACGAGAATGCACGTACACATATACAGCAGTTACTGCAAAATACAGGATGTGCTCTAAATACACACTTAGCTTTTTTCACTATACATTATTTATGTCGCCAGTTACCCAATAAAATAAATCATAAAAATCCGATTGAGTCATCCTTGATTTCTTCAGCAAGAGTTACTTCAAATTAACACGTTTGCAGAGAAACTTGTGCTGTAAGAGGTGTGTAATGATCTACAAAGGAGATTCTGCAAACCTGAGCAAGACAAGAACAGCACATGTCCAGATTGCCTCTCTGCAAGTTTTAGTCTGAACATTAGTGATGTATTTTAATAATTATTTTATTCATTAACATTTCCTTTAAGCTGTATACATATATATTTTTAACTAAACTTGACACTCTACCTTAGAAGTGTCCAATTTCCCCAAATCATTTATATTACTATGATGTTATAGCTAACTCCTTCCCTAGTACACGAGGATACATGTTCCCTGTCCTAGGCAGCTCTCCATTATCTTCCTCTGTAAAGAGAGAAGCAGCAAAGTAACTTGAAAACATCGGCTCCATTTTTATTCATAATTTTTTTATTCTTCATCTTAAATTTTCTCCTTTTTAACTTTTGCATATTGGGAATTTATTCCAAGGGTTTCCTCAACATACATACAGCTAGTAATCAGAAGAGATCAAAAGCTGAGCCTGCTAATTGTTTTAAACAGCTCAGTATTTTTTCTTAAAATCACTGTCAAGTCTCAAGTTATGGTGACTGAACAAGGCTCCTTTGCAGTCATCATACCTTTCCCTAATTTCTAAGCCCACCCCCCCAGCTCTGAAAGCACACACAAGGAGAAGGTATTCATCAGCCTGTCACTTTCACTGCTGTCTCCTACAGCAAATGAAAATGGAATTCAATTTAAAGTGCACTCTAAGGCTGCAGCCTGCATGTAGTCTTTTGATGTAGTCTCTTGCTGGCATTTTTTAAAAGCCTTCCAGAATTAAATCACAAAAATATTAACATAATACAGCTCACCGGAATCTCAGAGAAAGCACATGTACATAAGGTTTCTTGATTTATCATGGGTTTTTTCAGTGATGTACTTGCATCTGTTTTATTCTACACATACACCTGGAGACAAATTCCATTTCTGCGAACAGACTCTAAGGACTTGGAGCTACAGAGGACAAGGCTACAGTCCTCCGTGGCTTCTCCAGGGCCAGGGAAATGCAGCAGCGGGCAGACTCACCTTCACAGGGTTTTTATTGGGTTTTGTTTCCAATAGGTCAAAATAAGGTATATAGAACACTTTGAAATCACCTGTAAAATCATCACAAATAACCTATGCTTAATTTACACAGGTTTATCCCTCTTCTCTTGAGGAAAGTAATCAGTTCAATGCTCTGAATGTCACTAATACCTGCAGTGAGTAGGCGAAGCCGTAAACCTGAGGGTCCAGTTCCATCTCTCAGAACATCAACGTTCTCCGCGTACACGTTACCAAGGAAGCAGCTGAGGGGCATCAAGGGAGCCCTGAAACCAATCATACAATAAATGCGCACAGGATTCGCTTAATCTTTAAATTCACCATTAATAAGCTGGTACCAGTTCACTGGAACAGAGCACGTGAATTCTGACAAAGCTGCATCTAACTCAGACTGAAGATTAAAAGTTATATTAAACACAAGGATCAGAAGGTCTGGGGGAAAAAGGAAGAGGAACAACAAGGCAGCATTCAAATGTAGGGCCTTTAC
>VZTV01099412.1:0-19121 GCA_013400875.1 Anhinga rufa
CTCTCCACTGTCTCGGTTCATCCACAGCAGAAACCAGGAAAAAGAGTCAAAGGGGAGATAAGAGCCTTAATATGCATGTGTCCGTCATCATTACTGAACAGTAATACTGGGGGGGAAATGTTTGGTTTCTCAACAAAGAGCTTAATTTAAAGGTCTACTGAGCCTTAAATACTTAACTGTAGAACTAGTGTCTGTAGTGGTTTCAGCACTTAGCTGATTTCAGCTTCCAAGTTACTCTAGCATCTCTGAAAGTTTTAATCCAGATGTAATTTCTTTCGCCATAAAAGTAGTTGTCAGCCTCCTATTTAAGCATGTAAAATTCTAAATTTGCTTATTGCAAAATGGTCAGGTTTTGCTCCTTACCACTGGACCGGGGCGGGGGGGCAGGCTTTTGCTTTTCCATAAAGAAGCTTAGTAAATATTTTCCTACAAGACTGTAGCAAGATCAAATGCTAACAGATGTGAAATGTCTTAAATTCCTGGTTCATAGGAAGGAGTGGTTCAAAGTTGGCGATATGGCAGGCTGTCCTGGGCTTTTTGTTTCTTAACTCTCAAACATGGTATTCTTGTATATATCTAATTTAGACAGATACTGTGTTTTTAAATATTTTGAGTGGGGTAAATGTTTTTAGCAGAACAAGCAAGTCAATTGTGCAGGTTTATTCAACTAGAGGAACGCTATAAGCCTGAATAATTTGTGGATACTTATTCTCTTTGGGCTAATTCAAACTGTTTAAGCAGGAAGTTTTTGCTAATTTGGATCATTTTGACTAAAATTAAGTACATTATACAAGCAGTTCAGCTTGCAGATCTAGTTGAGACCAGCTATAGCACAGGACTGTCAGATGCACTGAGGTGTTTTTTTTTCTAACAGCCTACCTGGATTTTGAGAAGAATGTGTGTTACTCAGATGACTACAGGACCAAAACTTTCTTCGCAGAAGGACCCTATTTTCAGATAGTGGAATCACACATATGAAAATAATTTTAAGAGTATCCCAAGAAGGACTCGAAATCAGGCCACAAAATTATTGGTTAAACTTGAGAACTTGTCAGCAGAGGACTGTTGTTCTTTCAGAAAGGATGTGATGTGCCTTGACAACAGTGGCCATTCACTGTTCCAGTCACACTTTCATACAGGAAATATTTAGATATTAACGAGCAAAAGCAGACAGAGCACCTGCCACAGGTGAAATGGAAATTGTCCAGACAGTGCTACAAACTGTGTGTAGATACTACTGGCATTCCTGCTTTTGCTGTTGTATTGAAGTTTCCCTCTGCAGCAGATTTGAGTCAGTTGCTTCCTGAGTCACTTCCCCTCTGTCTGGTGCTAGTATGGGATGTCTCAAGTCGCAGGAAAATTACAGGTTGCGTTTCTACTCTTGCTTGGACATCAGTGTCTTGGTGGAATAGTCTGTCGCAAATGTCATCTTTGATAAAAAGCCAAAATAAATTATAAAAAGAGTAGCTGAATAAACTTCACAGATATTCCTGGAACAACTGAAACTTTTCAAGACCTGATTTGGATATTTACATCTTAAATTAACTTGGTATAGGTATGGTTTGGGCCAAGTTTACACAGCATCGTTACAGATTTCTTGTATCTCAATTCTCTGAATCTTTTCTAGGCTGTTCCTCCTAATTCCAGCAGTTAAGTGATATAGCACAACTTATTACTTTTTAAAAAGTATAATCTATATTTAGCATTGCTCCCTAATTCAAACCTTCTTCTGAACTTAATGAAAGATTTAAATCTGGAAGCTCTTTAGCTTTTAGCACATGAATTTGCCTACAAATAAAAATGTCATCAGAACATTATTTTCACTTTGATTTGGCTTGTATGTTTATGTGCCTTGCAGATACGTATATTTGATATACATGCATCTGTGTATATACATATACTTGTTATTAGATGGGCATGAAAATAGCTTCAGAATAGCATGTATATGAAAGAATCCTTAACATGATCAATGTTAAGGATTCAGACATGAAAACACTACTTTGGGTGGTCACAATCTGTGCTAAGGTCAAATACCCAGTCCTAATGTGCTCAGCACTTGCTGCATTGCACAGGAGATGGTTCATTCATTTCCGAGGGCAGACTTTCCTGAAATTCAAACCCTCTTATCTGTTATACAGATCCCTATCTAGGATACATTTAAAATCAGTAGCCCCTTAAAAAATGTGGGAAATACTTTGACATTTTTGCATGAGAAATATGCAGGATATAGTCCACGTTTTTTCCTCCTTTAAAAACTGCTGTGTATGCAAGGCAGAATGGCCTGTTATTAAGAGGGTTAAAAATCCCTGTGTGCCCTTCCCCTGGTAACTCTCTGCTTGCGCTGTATGGGTACTGTCTGTTTAGGTGTGCTAGCTTTGGTATTGTTTAAAATATTTGTTGCTCTGTATTTTTTGGATAGTTAAAACAGTGTGGGATGAAAGAATCTTTTTTCCTCGTCTGCGGGGTGTTGGGTGAGTTATTGTCTTCTGAACAATAGAGCAAACATTTAGACATTACAATGGTCTCCTCCCCGCCAAATACAGAACATCGCACTGCCTGTGGTGTGTCAGCAAGCCTGGCGCTGCACCCAAGGCTTTTTTTCAGGCCCAGGGCCAATGCTTTCAAAATGCTGTAGCTGCAATAAGCTTAGGGTTCTTGCTCTGCAGGAAAAACAAACCAACCTCCCTCTGAAGTCATGGGATGTGGGCTGAGTAAGGCCTGAGTAAAGCTGAAAGAAGCAATTCCCAAATTGCTCTTCGCAGTGCAAATTGCTACGCACAGGATGTGGAAGGAGAAGAGTTTTTTCCACTAAGAACTGTGGAGCCTGCATATATGTGGCATTACTGAGCAAGACTCTTGGATCCGAGTTCTGGGAAAATCATCTATTGTCTTCATCTATTGTCTACTGGAGCCAGCCTTTAAGGCGTTCCCTGTGCAGGCTCTGCCCTCGTGTGGCTGAGAAGCTCTTGGGGGGGCAAAGGTATGGAGCCAGTTGTGCACCCATCCAGCAGAGCGAAAGTGCTTGTTGAGAGCAAGCTGCCTTTGCAAACCAGCCAAGGTGTGTCCTGGACAGTGTGTGGAGGTGTCTGCTGCTGGATACAAGTTGTCTGTAAGCAGACATCTCCTTTAGTACTCATTTAAATGAAACTTAAACCTAGGGGGGCTGGGGGAATGGTAAATGCACTATGAGCAAAATCTCATTTCTGACCTATTCTTGCTAGGTCTCATCTACACAAATACAAGAACTTCAGAGGGCATTTATTCTTTGTTGAATAATAAAACACTTAAAATAACCTAGAGCAGGCTTGGATATGTTTTCTAGTTCTTTATTCTTTCGGAGGCATATACTGTAAATTCCAGCACATATCTAAAGGTAAATTTCCATTTCATCACTGCTTGCTGCAGTGAGACCCTACCCAAACTATTAAAAGGCATGATGTTTGTTTGACATTGACCTCCCTTTGGATTTTGCGTGGGTAATTTCCATAACTGGCACCCCTCGTTGGGTACTTTCATGAAGCTGTGTTTTGAGCTTCCTTTTGACTGTGTGCAGGTATAGATGACTGGAAAGAAAATCAAGTGACGATTTTGTCTAGAACATCTGCAGAACTTCCTTGTGAGTTTGTGGGCATTATTAAAGAACTAATAAGGATTAAAGGGACTTTTTTTTAATATGATAGACATGTCATGGAGAAGTACGCAATGTGTGTGAGGATTCGTTTATCAGTTCAATGGTGAATCGGCTCCAAATTATCTCTGATTGCCTGATTGGAAAAAACAAAGGGTGCTTTAGAAATTTGTAGTCACTGTCTCATTGGATGTCTCCCTGATCTTATTCCCATTTAGAGGATGAGCTTATAGGCACAAAGCTTGCTCTTAAATCCAGAGCATGTTTGCTGGGGATGACAAGAACAGACCAAGGTGTGAGCTCTTCCAAAAACTGTCCAAGCCAGAGAAGAATGAAAATGATGCTTGTTACGTTCCCTCAAAAGGTGATTTATAACTCCTGATCAAGGCTTTAAATGGAAAACCACATTTTAAAAGGTAGAATGTCCTATGAGGTGTGCACAAAACCTCACTGCTCTGCTGGCACAGGACTTTGAAAGCATTGCAACTGTTATGTGAATGCTTACTATTGTGGTGCTTAAATTAAACTTATCGATCAGTCATCTAGCGAGTGTCAGCGTGTTAATGAAGGCAGCCTGCAGCAATGTGGGCTGTAAGAGAAAGCAGGCATTCGTCTTAGGCAGAATGTATAATTGTATTTGGCAGATGGAGCTTGGAGACTAGTGAATCCAGTGATAAACTGGATTAATTTTCCTTTTAAAGAAAGCAGCTAATGTGGCTGAAAAGAAGCTTTCACTCTCATCGATTCCTGCAGAGATCTATGTAGGGGAGGAGAGCTTAATGCTTTGCAAGGCTCCACCTATCTTAAAAATTCTAGGTTTTCTATATACATGCATGCACGTAGTAGGTGACACCTTTATAGAAGTGCTTGGCAAGTATTGATTAAATATCAGAAGGCTTAGGAGCTGAGGCATGGTCATGCTAACAGTCCAGAGGCAGATCTGAGGATGGGAGCAGGAACAGAATGAGTTGTCTAAAACCAGAGTTGGTCATGAAGAAACAAAAATCTGAGGAAGCATTATGTTGGATGTAATTTTTCCTACCTTTTTATTTTTCACTTAGAGGTAAAGGAAAGGTTAAAGATCAACTATTTAAATACAGGTATGGGAGCAAATTTAGCCTGTGTAACTAGAGTTTCTTCTGGTCTTGCTAAGTAATCTTGCTGTGTAATCACAGGATTGTGTGTTCAATCACAGGCGTGACTCCCATGTGCTGTCAGCTCTCAGTTTTCATCAGTTTTACAAAAATTGGTCCAAGAAGCAGGATATTTCATCTCACTTAATTTCATGGGGGTGGGGGGGGAATGCTTTTAGGCTTTCTTCTTGCACAGCAAAACCTAAGAACAGCCTAGCTGCGCTCTGAAGATTCAAACACAAAAGACAGATGGCATTTGTGCCCCAGAACTCCCCGTGGAAACTTACTTGGAAAAATTCTTTATTTGGTGTCATAGCAGACCTGGGAGTCCCTGACCTATACGCTGGTAATTTTCCATATTTCTGTCTTTGGGTCAGTTTTAACTGAGTTTGAATTTACCGTGGTTATCAAAAGTTGGAGACGGGCAAAGCCAAGAATCGACCCCTGATTTTGTTGCGGTTTAGCAGGGATGCGGTATGGAAGGACACTCGGGAAGCCATCGCGAGTTTCCCGGCGACTAAGGCAGCGCTGGCTGAACACCACGTTTTCCTGCGGCGCACCGTCTCCCGGTCCCCGTCTCAGGGAGTTAACACGCGGGTCGGGTTTTGCTGGCTAACATTTAGAAGGCTCTGCTCCCATCTAGTGGTTCAGCCGGGCAATTTCGTCCTTTTTGTTTAAATACCCTGACAAACCGGTTTTGACAATTTACAGGGCTTTTTTTTGATGTTGCTATTCAAAGACACTTCACTAGCCTACTTGTACCACGTATTTCTTGAGGTTAACCCTCTTGTTCCCAGGCTGGGCTCTTTTATTTCCAGTGCAGAAATGCACGCAACAAATATCATCCAGTGTTGGGGAAGAGACTCTGAGCCTTGTCAGACTGACATAGGAACAAAGCAATGGGCTCTGAAGGTCTTCTGGGTGGAAATACTGCTTATGAATTAAGGTACTAGAAGGTAAAGGCAAAACCAGTGAGATTATCTGAAATTTTGAATACATAGAAGATGTGGGTGCGACTTTAGTATTGACAGCTCTGGAGTGTGAAGCCATCTGTTCTTCACGCTTAAATATTAGTGTGAAACTAGCTGCCTATGTATGTATAGATGTCTCCTTTAATCAGCTGCAATCTGTCCAGGAAGCCAAGCTGTTGGGTTTTCCTTGATGCTGGGAAGCAAATGAAGAAGAATCCAGTGAAACCTAAGCTAGCAACACTTGTCAGTGCAGAGGTGCATCCTTAATCCTGGCCTCTGACCACCGGCATCTGTCTTTCAGCTTCCTGTTCTGTTTGGCTGTCCGAGGCTCAAACTGAATTTAAGAGAGTGGCTGAAGAAAACGTGACTTTGCCCTGTCACCACCGCCTGGGCCTCCTGGAGCAAGGGAGCCTGGATATTGAGTGGCTGCTGCACATTTCCGAAACAGTACAAAAAGCGGTAGGTTCAGCCATGATTAGCGTCTGCTGAGAAAATTGTCTTATTTCTAAGCTGATAGCAGCAGCAGCAGCCATTGATTTAAAGAGACTTCTGCGATGATCTTTCCAAGTTATTCTGATGCAGTAAGCTGTGTTTAGAAAACACAGCTGATTTAGAGAGATGTACAGTGTATAAAAGTTATTTGATATTCATGTATGCTGTATTGGGACAGGTTGTGTTACAATCGAGTTTTCTTTAAACTATGCTATTATGCAACTGCTCATCATTGGATAAATTTCAGAATTGCCCTTCAGGTTTTTGAAAATGACCTTGGATTTTGTAGGCCATTCTTGAAACCTTGTTTCAGGAAAAAATACAGTCGGTTAGTACTTATAAAAATCAGGTCTGCAGTAACTTACGTTAATTTTGGCTGGTTTTGGCGAGCTAAAGACTGCTTTTTTTGTATTATGGTATAAGCTGATGTCTATTTTGACATTAGCATGAATGCTCCAGTATAAATCTCTAGCATAAATTCCATTTATGTATCAGTCTCAGACTAGAAATCCAGGTTTAGTCTTCCACCCTGCCACAGGCTTCCTGCGTGACCCTTGGCCAGTCACTTAACCATGCAGAACCTTAGTCTGCAGTTCCTGAAAGTGCTTTGATTTGTTGTTCTGTGTGAAAGCAAAATCTGGCTGATCTGTTACTGTCTTTGCTCCTCAGGTGATCACTTACTCTGGAGGCCGTGTTTATGACGACCTGAATGAGGAACAGAAAGGGCGCGTTTCCTTCACATCCAACTTCCTTGCTGGAGATGCATCCTTACAAATCATATCCTTGCAGTCCAGCGATGCAGGGAAGTACATATGTAAGGTTAAAAATGCTGGGCAGTACGAATGGGCTCGCATCACCCTGAAGGTTGTAGGTAAGGTTGTTTTCTTGTTCTTCTAAAGAAAAAAAAAAAACACTAGACTCGTTTCCTGTAGGGAGATTTATTTCAGCAGGGTATAAATACAAAGACATCTCTCGATCAGGTTTCACTGTCCAACTCTGTATGTGCCTTTGCATTTTTTGGCAAAGGACAGGACACAGGAAGAGCTTAAAGAACTGTTTTGAGGTAAGTATAATCCTCTGCAAAATCATATGAACTGTTCTTTCCAAATTATCTGTATGATCTCATCACACAAACTAGACTGATATTCTAGCTTAGCTGGCGATCACCCTGTCCAGATCTCCTACTGAGGACTCTGGGTTCACGTCCCAGGACCCCAAACTGATCCAAGTCAGCGGAGGTGACGAATAAGCTGCCAGGGTTAGCATTTCTCTTCCCTGACTTCAGTTTATTGGTTGGCTTTTTCACGTACACTATCCTCCCGTGGAAAAAAGAGCTGTGGCCTGCCAGATGCTGCGGGTAGAAGGAAGAAATGGAGAAGTAGGGGGAGGGAAAAGATGTTCTCTAAATAGCACCTAGAAGAGGAACGCAGTGATACAGCTCCTCTGATGCAAGTATCCATGAGGCAAACTGCTCCAGAGTATTATAACGTGTCATTTCTATGTCTGAGCCAGCCAGCTCCGCTTCTTAGGCTATGAAGTTGCGCACAGTTGCAGCTAAAGTCCCCTAACAAATATCAATGGTGAAATTTCTTACTGTGCTCCAGAGAAGACAGCTCTTGGAAGCTGTTTAATTGCGTACTTTGCCAAAGAAAGGGCTTTCCACCAAGAAAATAGTCTGCTGCGTTTGCCTGACCTGTTCTGTTTCTTCTAGAAAAGCCTTCCAAGCCCAAATGCTGGCTAGAAGGGGAGCTGTTGGAAGGAAAGGAACTGTCCTTGCAGTGCCGCTCCGCCTCTGGCACTGCACCCATCTCCTACCGATGGCAGCGCATAAATGAGGAAGACGAGAGAGCTGAACATCTCCCACCTACATCAAGAGTCAGTAAGTCAGGTCATTTCCTCTTAGAGCTCTCGGTACACTCAAATCCAGATAACCGCCCATGTGTGTGTTCATGTGTACAGTCATGCGCCTGCTTTTTAAGCGAGGATAACTTGATGGCAGTGCTAGCAACGCTATGCCAGTATCTCTCATTGCTGCAGCTGGACTTTGTGCTGTGCTCCACCCTGAACAAGGAGTTTTAGTGTTTTGCTGAAGGTTGACAAATGGGCTTTTGTGAGGCATCATTGATTGTTCTTGAACTGATTTGATCGGGAAGTTCAATTTGTGCTTCTGTGTCCTATCCACTGTTAAGGTTTCTTAGTCTTTTTTGATTAATCCTGGCTTTTCCTGTTTCAGACATTTCTAATCCCGGGCAAGTCTTCCTGAAGAATCTTACACAAATGAGCACAGGGTTATACCAATGCATTGCCACCAACGAGGCCGGACAAGAAAGCTGTGTTGTTCAGGTGACGGTGCAGCGTAAGTATTGGCACATAACTAGTTTTCGCACCACCATACAAATAGTGCTGCTTCACAGCTGCCCCATCTCTACTGGTAAACTCTGTGCCATGCCTTTGCCCTTTCGTATGTGAATCATGTGAAGTAGTTCTTTTTTTTTTATTGTGCTTATGGTTTGCATAGCAGGTCTCTCTATAACCTGAAGTGGTAAATACGTCATTTGAGCTCAGATGTTTTGGTCTGCTAGAAATTTTGATTTTGAGAATGACTAATAAAATATAAGGGCGGGGGGGGAATGGTGAGTTAGAAGTTCCAGAGTCTCCAGCTTTTAGAGGTACTTCTGGCTGAAGTGATTGCATGAGATTACTTTCAAGTATACAATCTCTGTGTGGATAGTCTATCATTCCAATTCCAAATTACTTATCTGTTGCATTTGAGATGGTAAACTATCTAAAAGGCAGCTCAGCTGGAAAGGCTGGCTTTAAGTAATGTGCAGAACAAAAAGTAACTTTTGACACAGTTTGGTTTTAATCCAGATTTAATAAATTCTGTCCTGCACACCAGAGACTAACATCAATGTCCTACTTGATTAACTCCATCAGGGGGGGTGTGTGTCTAGGATTCTGTGTCCTTGCATATACATGCAAGGAAAAGAGTGGCCTTTGGCACCAGCATTGAGGATAAATCCAAACAATAGAGTTCAGGAGGTTTTTATGTGCAGCTCTCAGGACAGATCAGCAGGAGCTGGAACTGCTGTGCTAAAAGGCTGCTAATAGTGAAGTCTCTTCTGTGGTGATGCCATAGCTTTGGAATTGTCTGCCCAGCCAGGCCTGAAATAACTGGAATGTGGTCATGTAGCAAGGAAAACCTGTTTGCCTCAGGCATGCGAAGTAAAAGCGTCCAGGCAGCTTTTATGCCAATTGAACTGAATCGGTTTAAAACCTCACTTTGGTTTGCTAAACCCTCCGTAGGGACAAGCCTTAAGGAAAAAAACTTTCAGCCAAACCCAGCCTAACCACCCTTATCAAAAGAAGTTGTCATGAAGTATCAACTGAGGGCCCAAACACACTAGGAAGTGTTGTCTGATTAACTTTGTTCTTTTGGATGAAAGATGCCTTGCACCTGCACAGTATGGTCTCCCTTTTCTCCTTCCTCTCTACCCCCCTCAGGCCACTTTTTTCCCCAATTGAATAATTCATTCTGCAAGTGGGCTGTAATCATTTCAGGGTGAGTTGAAGGGGAAAAAAAATCCTCATGGGGAAACATTTGTACTTCAAACACTCCTCTGCCTCTAGGAAACTGCCTGGTGCTTTGTTTTGCATGTGGTTCTCCTGCCTCTGTACTTTCTGTGGTTCTGTGCTCTTAGGAGAGGATTTTTTCCTCCTCATTTCAATTCTGACCCATAGCTGAAGGCATGGCACTTATGATCCCACCCTTCCAGAGGTGTGAATGCTTTTCCCACTGTTAGGTCAGGTTTAGAATCAATGCCTGGTTAAGTTCTGTGTGGAGACACACCTAAATAAGTAGCCTAATACATTCTGTTCTGATTTATACCCCGTGCTGTAAGCTGTAGTGTGGACTAGAATTTGACCATATTACCCTAGGGAGAGTTTACCAACTAACATGTTTGTTTTCTGGACAACAGATGCACAAAATATTGGCATGATTGCTGGAGCGGTTTGTGGCGTGATGGTGGGACTTTCCCTCCTCTTCCTGGTGGTGAGGCTGACAATAAGGAGGAAAGAAAAGAAGAGATATGAGGAAGAGGAGGCGCCAAATGAAATCAGGTAACGCCTCTTATTTGATCCCCTACCTCGCATCCTCCCTTCTTTCAGTTTCACACATCTTTTCACTACAGTTTTAAGTAACCTGGGTATTAGTGTCTTAAAGGGTTGTTCTAAAAAGCTTTTAAAGACTCCCTGAAACATCAGTGACAAATTTCTTGACTGTGTGAATCATCTTTGTGAAGACTTTCCAGAAAATTAGGTAGATGAAAATGTCTCCCCCCCACCCCGGACAAATTACCATAAAACTCAATAAAATATTCTCTCTCACACTTGCAATTTCAGTATTTTAAAACATTTGCATAATCCTCTCCAGTACTAAATTCAACCCACTTTTCCACTGTGGTTCTGAGAGGTTTGGTTTGGGGTTTTGGGGGGTTTTTTTTGTTTGTTTGGTGGTGTTCTTTCAAATTGCAATTTCTGTTGGGAGTGCTATGAGGCAGGCAGGTTCTCACAGTCTTTCTTGAGTCTTTTGAACAACTGTGCTTCTGGATTTAGCTCAGGGTGAAAAATCCCCTGAGCTGCTGTGTGCAGAGTTGAGAAGCCTCACCCTGAGCGGGTGTACCAGGAATGCTGACGCACGTTCTTTGAACTCATCTGTTATATGCGTGTGAGGTCTGCCACTTAATTCCCCTAAGCAGAGACTGGTCTCTATCCAATCAAACCTAAACTTTTCAGGAAGGAAAACGCTGGAAAAAGATATTTCCAGGAATGAGTTATAGCTGCTCCTGCCCTTGAAGAAACCCCTTGCCTTATTCCAGCCTTATTTTTATTTGTAAAAGGCTGCCTGCCCTCATACGACATCTACATCTAGGCAGCTCTATAATCCACTCAGCAGCTGATTACTCTGCTTGATGGTCAGGTTGCCAGCAAGAAGGTAGTCCCTGCTGATTTCTTCCCTTCCCTTTTTCCAGTTCTCTTTGCTTTCAAATCTTGCATGCCTTTTTATTTTTAGTTTGAGTTTCAGCCTCTTGAATCACCTTCTCATGAATGACTGTTATCTCTTCTCTCTCTCTCTCTCTCTCTCTGGGCCCAGTTCTTGCACTTCTTTCATTACCCAGATTATTTTTTTTTTTTCAACTAGAAGGCCTGGTCTCAGCTAGTCCTGTCTAGGTGATCTGTTGTTGTGAGTAAGGATTACAGAGCAGACAGCTCTATCTGAGCTGTTTGCTCTGACACTTGGCATTCATTCCACCGATGTCCAAGCAGCACACAAAGAGCCAGTAGTGTGCAGTGTGTATTCTGAATCTATTTGTCCAATAGCTCTGCAGAGCAACAGGGAGTTCAGTCCACAAAGTTACATAGCACAGAATTCAGAAAACCCCATACCTTACTCAAACTGCTGGACAAACGTGCCCTGGTGATTTGCAGCTTCAATAAGCAATTGTTTATTGCAGCAGCAATTCAGTCAGGTAAAATGTATAAGCATTTCTCATTCTGTTCTGTTCTGACTTGAGCTCTCCTATCTGTTTGATTGCAGAGAAGATGCAGAGGCACCCAAGGCCCATCTCGTCAAGCCCAGTTCCTCCTCCTCTGGTTCCAGGAGCTCGCGCTCAGGTTCCTCCTCAACCAGGTCGACAGCCAACAGTGCCTCTCGCAGCCAACGGACTTTGTCAACGGAAGCTACTCCCCATCTAACTCCTCCCCAGTACAGCCAGAGGCAGATGGAAGGAAAAGAAATTGAGCCAAAGAAAGTCGACTACGCTAACCTGATGAAAATGGGAGCGACACTGGTCATGGTGCCTGCCCAAAGCCGAGCGTTCCAGACCGTGTGACTGCTCCCCAGCCATCTGGAGACTCCTGCTGTCCAGAAACACCTCACATAACACCAGTCACATAGGAATTGTTAGATTAGCTAGTTATCTTCCTGGTCAGCTTAATTTTAATCACTTGTGATTATTCGCACCACAAGAAGCCCTCCCACTCAACTCTTTCTTACATCTTCCAGCACTGAGGTTCTGATACAGAATTTTTGGGGTTTTTTTTTTGAAGAAAGATATATTTGAGGGAAAAGGGAGCCTTGCTTTTAAATTATCTTTTTTTTTGGAAATGGAACACTGAGCATTTTAAAACTACAACAGCTAGGCACTGTACTAATGAAATTAAGCCAAACCTCAGGATTTTTTAAGACATCAACAGAGACATAAAGATGCATAATATTCTAGAGAGGTTTTGTGGGGAGGAAAAAGTCTCTTGTATGGGTTTTGGAGAATTTTCTCAAAGATGCATTGTCTTATCTGAAGATTTTGAGGCAGACTCTCTGCTGAGGGTAGTCTGGTGTTCAGCCTCAAAGGGAACTGACAGATGCTTCACCTTTTCTGAATTCAGCTTTCCAGTGAAGTACTTTTGGAGGCTGAAACCAGAGTGGAAATGAAAGGATCACTCAGAAAGGTCAAGATATGCAGTATTAAGGCATGTATCTGAAATAAACTCTGTACTAGAGAGAAAAGACCCTTTATGTCAAGGAAACAGAGGTGCTTCAATTACCAAAATAAACTTAATGATGCACCCAGAGAGATACGGCCAGGAGCCTGGCTCTGCTTTTACAGTCAGTACTGCAAAGCCACAGTAACTCCACTGGAAGTGGTATCTGTGGAAAATGAGCCTTAGTGTGATGAGAATTGGGCACTGAATCCAAAATGAAGGCAGTACCTCAAAAACTTAGGGCCGCTAATCTACCAAAAAGCCTGGATGAAGCATTTGGAAGATATCTTTGCTATCGCCAGGTTGTGAATTCACCAGTTCTGGGGTGAGCCATGCTGTAGAAGCCTTATGGAGAGCTCTTCCCAAGACTGAACGAACAGCATTCTTGAGCTGACCTTCAGGCATCCAGGTAAGACTAAAGGACAGAGTGACAGAAGCACGTAGTGAGGAAAATACACCAGGGACAGGTAAACAAACACAGTGCTGCTTCCATTAGAAAGTATTTGTGTGCGATGTCCCATTTATACACCAACTGTTGGGCCACATGCTATTGTTGAGGCTTAAACCTTAGCATGACTCTTAAAAAATGACAAGAATAATAAAAATATTGTCTGTGATTAAATTAGCCAGAATAAACACTTCCAAGGAATATAAAGTCTTACACTTCAAGTGTAAGTTGAAGGCCAGTAGGAAACGATGGGAGATAGGGACAGGCAGATGCTTGCATAATTCTGTCATTTATATTTGCTTCTGAAGGACTTGGCTTTGACCACTGCTACACACAAGACACTGAGCTTGTAGGTTCTAGATTCTTGTATTCCTGGACTGATTATTTTCTTGTTTAAAGAAAAAAAAAAAGGGGGGTGGGGTGGGTGTTTCATTTGAGGGAGGGAAGGTTTCCTCCAATTTGTGGAATGAGTCTGCAGGAGAAAGATCAGCACAGAAGAACCACAAATCTATAATTCTTTCACTCTGGGGACTGTATTTAACCTCCTTTTCTGACTGAGACCCAGAATTCTAGCTTCTTTGCTTGAGATCTTGGACAATCTGATCAAAGCCAAGCCCTGCTTGGGCTACTTCCTTATGGGAAATAGTATAGGACAAGTTTGAAAACTATCTGAGAACTTCTCTTCCTAGGAGCAGTCACCCATTTTCATCACATGTACCAATATTTCACTTGCTCTCTCTACCCCAGAGTCAACCTAGCCACCCTTGGCAGGACAAAGTACTGATCTGTTGTGCAGGGAAGGCAGTCTTGAGTCACAGATTTAAACACCTGGTATTAGGTGTTTGATAAGCTGCTACTTTCATGACAGCTCCTGGTGTTGGATACTGTGTCATTTTACCTAGACAGTTTCCCTGGATACTCCAGAGGTACATTCCTGGATCAGCTGTGTTTTGGTGGATTGGTAGTGGCTGTCACTGCTTAGAAGCAGCAGCTCTAAGTGCCTGTGATTCCTCTGCAGTGCTCTTTTCCTGGACCCTGATGGCTTAGGCACTCCAAAGGGCCTACAAGGAACTCCAGAGGTGGGAAAGTCCCGAAGAGCACAAGCAGGACTGCTAAAGTAGTTTGTGGCTTCTATGGTTGCTTATTGGCTTAATGTTACCTGCGTTGTGTCTGAGGATGCTTATTCTATGCACATAAAAACAGGAATGCTTTTTCTCAGTAAAGAATACATGTCTGAGCAACCAGAAGCTTATTACCACAAAATAAGGGTAACAATTCAAACAGTTGAGCTGGCTATGGTCCGAGTGCCAAATGCTGTAGGTTAGCTTTGAGTCACAGGCCAGACTTGCAATTAGCAGAGGAGGATGCTCTGTCTATGGCCTAGAGGCCACTTGCTGCCAGCTAGGAGAATTTGCCCAGCCTGCTCCTGGCAGTCTCTTTCCTGGAGGCCCTTGGGAACAGGCTGCAGGACAGATCAGCTGTGGCAGCCCTCTCCTGGAGCAGAGAAGTCCCTCCTTGTCATATGAGCTATCTGTCTGCATAGGATGAAAGGTTTATAGGCCTTGGGGAAAAGAGGTTAGTTGGAAGCAATTGCTGAAGCCTGGTGTGTGTGATCATTCCTGGCTGTTCCCAGCTCTGTCGGGAAGCAGGCGGTATGCGTGCCCGCTGTCCGGGCATGTGCAGACTGCCCTGTATACAAAGAGTGTCGGAAAAAGCACCATGGCCATCTCCTGGCGTGGAACAAATATGCAAAGATGTGTGGCCCTGCTTAGAAAGTGTGGGCACCACGGTGATTTAAAATCACAGTCTGAAATGTTGTGGTGCTTTTCAGACCTCACATCAGTGATTTCACAGGTGGATACAAAGTCAGTTCTGCACTTCAGTTGCTAGCATGAAGCCCAAAGGGAAATGTTCATTACTCAAAGGAAATACGAGAAAGAGATCATTCTAAAGGTATTCTATTTTCAAAGGGACATTTTCTGAGCTCCGGATGATACTCTCAGGAGTTGCACAAGGGAAGCAAATGAAGCATAAGCCAAACTCTATTTTGTAAAATAGTGTACTTAAAGCATTTACTGTCATATACCAGTTATTACTAGTGTGATTAAATGCATACAATGCTATGTAGCTTTCTTTTGTTTCTCAGCAGCTAAACCAAGCCTGTATCTCTTCTACCTGCTATAGTTGGTGTACTTGTACTGTGTCTGAACAACTCAGAGGAAAGCAAATATTTATTATTGATTCCTTTGAATCAATGATTTCGTATTTTTTTTGTTTGGTTGTTTTATAAATAAATGTGCTGCAGCTTAAGTGCTACAGCTCAACTAAACTAATGCTCCATCTTCTGTGGTATGATGTGTTACATGCTGTCAAGCTGAATCCAAGGAAAAAAAAGCATGGAGTCAAAAATACCATTTTTAAGCTAACAAGGACTATGTGCATATTTCTGTAGAAAGTGTGAGGAAGCTGGTCATCTTCCTGGGTATTTTTTCAGTCTAAATTATGTGGCGTGTTATGAAATATGTGAAACCTTGGGTTTATTGATGTAAATGGTGTTTTGACTTCTATGCAGCTATTTTGCCTGAGATATTGTGGCTGAGGATATACATGCGTCAAGCTAGTATGGTAAGTAGTGCCAGCACAGACACAGCACAGATACAAACCTCCGGTGACATTGCCCTCCCACTCCTGCATCTGCCACCTTACTTCTGAAATACTTGGTGTGTTATCAGTTCATCTCCTGAACTGGGCGTGAGATGACAATGAAACACTGAACAACTAAGAGCTGTGTTCAGTTTAGATGATCTCTGCAGATAGACATTTTGAACTAGCTAGCTGGAATCTCTGGTCAGGGAGATGTAGGTGGAATTTAAGGTAACTAAACCTAACTGTGGCTGATTTCTCTTGCAGTGTTTCAGCCTTCTTTCCCCGGGGCTGTTTTGCACAGAGGTCTCCCAACATCAGCAATCTTCTTTACTGAAATCTGGGAGTAAATATTGCAACATATTTACACAGTATTTAGAACAAAACACAGTGACAACACAGTGGTCTCATAGGTGTGTCCTTCTGTCTATCTCCGATTCATGAGGAAACACTATCACTGGCTCCCTCCTGAGTTGATGACATCCAAAATCCCGATGATTAGGCGATACACATTTTGAGAGGGGTTGTGCAATTGCATACTTTTGTACAGCATCAGGAATCTGGCATTATTTTTAACCTGGATCAGTTTGTACTGACACACTGAAGGGAGAGAACACGGTGGGAAACGGAGGGGACTGCCTTGGAAATGCATGATTTTCAAACTTCAACTGGGACATGCAGATGCAAGTGTTGTATAAATAACGAGTGCTGTTATTGCAAATAGGAATTGGCTCTCTGATAATCCCTGCTCTCTACCCACTTCTGTTCAAAACCCTTAAAGGAGAAGCGGTGCTTGATCTCTAATGCACTAAATTAGCTTCAAAAACTAATGTTGGAATTAATAATTTAAAAAACTCCACTCACCATACTTGCAGGGTCCAGCCTGCTGGGCCTTCATTTCTCTGATACATGGTAAATGAACTGCTTTTGTCCAGTATCTTAACAGCCTTTAATTTCCAACGTAATGAGTCATTTGCCAAACTGCCCTCCTCCCTGCACTGACTCACTGTTGTTTTAGGCTGCCTTCATTTGCTATCAGTCTGCTGTGTGCAGTACAGTTGTACATCTAAATGTCACTACTTAATTTCAAGGTGCAGGTAGTGCTATTCTTAGGTCCTACTCAAATTCTGCCCATTATTTTAAAAAAAAAAAAAGCAAAGGCAATCCCTTGCTAACAGCATGGCTCCCCTGAGACTTGGTGCTGCACAGTGTGGTGCAAGTTAGCACTGCATGCCTGAGAGGCATCTCCGGTGTAGCCTGGGAGTTGAGAGCTCCAGCAGCCTATACTTCGGACAGGGTGGAATGCTCCTTGTGTGTCATACCTGGTCAGATATAGGGCAATGGTTTGTGCTGACTGCCCTTATCTTAAAAGGCAGGGGAGAGCAACAGCTAGCGCTCTATGATATGGAGCCCCTTTCCTTTTCCTGCTGCACCTCCTTATCTCTGGCCTTGTACGCCCAAGCTCCAGCTCCCAATTATGCCTTCTGTCGTCACCCCAAGGTCCTCATTCAGGTTCCAGCCCTATGTGTGGCAGAGCAAGAATAGGAACCACAAACTGTTGCTTGATGCAAGTCACTTCCCGTGGGTCGGCACACCCACTGTATCTGCCACAGGAGCCTGGGGGCACCAGAAATCCTTTTTCATGCAGTTCTTACCCCCAATTATAGAAGTTTCTTTGCCCCTTTTCCCGCTGCATAGGGTCACAAAGGCTGGCCAGGATATGGGGTTTGTGCAGCCCTCTTCCTAGCAGCTCCCTCCAACTTTTCCACTCGGTGTTTTATGCCATGTAAACATTTGATGCAATTCACAGCATTCCTAGGGCCTGGCCTTACATGATTTATGACCTCTGATCAGCCTTCAGCCTAAGGTGCTGACACCAGCCAAATGATTGCAGCTGTCCATCTGCTCGCCTGATCCCCGAGGATGCCGGACAGCCACAGTTTTACACAGTTCAGAGCCTGTTTCCCTTCCACCGAAGTAAGTCACGCTGAGAGCGCGCTGCGAGCAGCGGTGACATGCAAAGGGACATCATGTTGTCCCTTAGCTTGGTTTGGTGTTTTAGCACTGATTATGGATGAGAAAAACTCAGGATGGATTAAAAAGTAAGACTGGCAATGTTGCGGAGGGTGGATTCTGCTGTGTGGGGAAACCAGCGTTGCCCTGAAACACCGCAGACGACATGGCTTCCTCTGCCTGGGCGAGATTGAGAAACTGAGTGGTGTTGCCTTTTGCCTTGTTAAGCAGAGCGCTGTGTGCTGCTGGTATGGATGATTATACCGAATTACTGAAGCAAGCGCTGCAGGAAGCCTTTGGGAAGTGTCAGTTGAAGCTGAGGAAGGCCTTCGTTCCTCTCAGGGCAGAGGGTGATCCCCTCGGTTCTGGCCCAGGGTGGGCCCCTTCCACCCCCGCCTTTCCTGTCAGAAAGCCACGCGCTCGTTTCCGGCTGGATTTGACCCGTTAATTCTGCTGCGAGTTGTGTTTAATCGAGTGTCGCTGCGTGGAGCCGTACCAGAACCCAACTGCTCGCTGGCGGGGCCCGGGGAGGGCCGGGGCCGGATGGCGGCGCCGCGCCGCCGCCGCCATTTTGTTCCCCGCTCCCCGCGTCCCCCAGCCCGCCAACCTCTATGCAAATCAATCCCCAGCCCCGCTATCTGATTGGCCATCCGCCCCAAGGCGCCTTCCCCGTCGCGCGCGGAATATGCAAACGAACCTCCGGGCGCCGTATTGTGATTGGCTGCGCCTTCCCTTTCTCCACCCCCCCGCCCCCTCCTTCAGCCTACGCCCGGCGGTGTCGTCACCCTCCTAGGGCCGCTGCAGGGCTCCCATTGGCTCCCGCGCACACGAAGCTCCGCCCCCCGCCCGTTGCGCAGAGGTGGGCGGTTGGCGTGAGGGGGGTGGGGGGGGAAGGAAAGCGCATGAAGGTTCGAGAATACCGGCCGGCCGGCGGGTACGCCCCCTTCCTGCGCGCGTCACGGCGGGCGCGGGTTCCGACTGGCGGCCATTGGCTGGAAGGGGAGCAGAATGCGCGAGGTGATTGGCTGGGGCGGGGAGAGGGGGCGGGCGCTTCTGGAAGGTTCTGCGGCGGTATATAAAGGCGGCGGGACGGGCGCCCCGCGGTCTCATTCAGCAGCAGCTCTTCGCCGGAGCCGTCTATCCCTGCTGTGGGTCCGGGCCTGGGCCTCGGCCTCTCCGCGCCGCTCAGGTAACGGGGGGCAGGGGGGCCGAGCGGCGCGGCGCGGGGGGGTGCTGCGTGTGGGGGTCGG